>JAASAO010000977.1:0-21980 GCA_017311375.1 Mytilus coruscus | reverse complement strand
CCGATTGTGACATTTTAACAGAGTGTGAATTCGCATAGCTGTAGATACAGGCATAGCAAGAGACATTTGCCTGGTCGACGTATCCGGTCTAGCTCTTTTTCATGGTTGTCCGGGCCATATAGTGTTACCCTTATCATTCCGACATTCTCTCATTCTGTCATTCCGTCATTTTGTCATTCTGTCATTCTGTCATGCATTCCGTCATTCTGTCATTCCGTCATTCCTCAACGAACAGTGACACGGACTTTTTTTCTAAACGCCTTCACATATTGAGCTGATTTTTAGAATGTGAGTCTACCATGATAAGTAACAGATCGAGTTTACGTTTGGTTCTACTCCGCTGAGTTTTGTCGAAATTACGGGCTTTGAACTTTGAAAATTTCGTGAAAATAACAGTTATACGGACTTTGAAACTACTATGATGAGTTATAGATCAGGTTTAGGTTTGGTTCTGCTCCGCTGATTTTTGCCGAAATGATGGGCTATGGACTTTGAAAATTTCGTAAAAATAACAGTTATACGGACTTTTATCCTAAATTTCCACTCCTAAAAATGGCTTCAAGCTTTTTTTCGCGAGCGGAGCCATTCGTGTCGTTCCTACACATCTAGGTTTAGTTCATGCAATTCCCTTGGTTTTTGTCTGTAAACTTGATTTGATTCATCCTAATCGATTAACGAGATTTGAATTTCGGTAAACCACTGCCGAATTAGTTTAGGAAAGATGTGCTAAATAGATTTCTTACAAGGAAGCTAATAAACAAAGAGTTCAAAGCGGTAAAGTTGAAATCTTCCCTTCGAAAATTCATCAGACTCCATCACTAGTTGGTTGACGTTATGGAATATCAGTTTCACAGATGATGATAGATATATTCCAATTATCTGTCCTCTTTTCTTTTCGAATGTCATCTACCGAATTAGACTATTATTGGGCTTGTGTTTACATGAGCAACACTGTTAACACATTTGGAGCAGGATCCACTGACACTTTCTGAAAACCTGAAATCACCACCTGGAATTGGTTGTGTTCGTGTTGCTCTGTCTATAGTTTTTAAGATGTGTTTTGTATACTGTTGTTTGTCTTTTGATTGTTTTTCATTTTTTGCCATGGCATCGTCAGTTTGTATTACGAATTATCAGTTTAAATTTCTATTTAGTACCATTCTTCTCTAATTTTCAGAAAACCAGCGGGCTAATTTTTGTAGAAGGGGACCTCCTGATCATCATGTGTTACTACAAGACTTTAAACATTGGTGATGAATTGTCATGTAGAAGGTTGAAACATGTATAATTTGAGATATACATGGTTTTTATGAATTTAAACTTAAAGAAGTTCGTTACTCTTGTTTTTTTTTACTTTATGTCAAATAGTCGGAATTCTCTAGTTTTATCCATGTAGTGCCAATACAAATTTTGCCCGCTAACCCCTACTTTTTTCAAAATTTTATTATTTATGACTTAAACAGCCATTTTTGAAAATCTGGTAAGATCATTGTTATTCTTTCTGAATGGTTATAAGAAAAATGGTGCCAATGTTAAATGTATGAAAATTCTAGAGAGAATCGTTCCCCGCCAAATTTACAATTGATTATATCTCAAAAACAAGATCACGGACCTGTCATTTTTTATACTTTTTTAATTCTGTTATATTTATAAAATTACTTCATAACAGTCTTTTAAAAGGCTTGTTATTTTGAAACAAAGAGCGAACATCCTTAAGATAAAATATTATGGGAAGCGTGAAAATTTAAGAATTTTGTAGAATATATAGAAAAATGAATTGTGGTGTGATATCTTTTGCCGTTAACGTAATCGTTATTAAGAAAATAATTTTCCATGAACTTTAATTTATTAAGTATAATGGTTGCAAATAAGAATATATATGATTTAGTTAAAGATTCTTTTCGAACATCATTATGGAAATAGATAACATCCTAATATACTTTATGAATGTATTTAATTTACTCTATAATATGGATTGGACATGTGTATTATTTAAAAAGAATAGTAAAACTAGTCGAAGAAAATTTGTTTTACATCAAATATTACCTTAAAAACTTTCATGTATCTTTTTGAAAGGGCGTTTTTTCATATTTGTTGTACACCTGGAATGTAGACTTTGGAGATTATAGTGGCTATGGAATAAACAAATACAAAGCGAAAGAAATTTCTAAAAAGTATATATCTTCTTCTTTCTCTTGTTAGACAGTTGGTTCATTGTCAATCGGTTAAAGTGCATAAATATCTATTCATCTATCTATTCTAAGTTGTGCCATATCTCCTTATTTTTATTTTATTTTGTGAACGATATGGCAAGAACATACTATTTCTGTTTATCATCACTAACCTTGAATTATTAGATGTATCAAAATGCTCCTCATCCACGTTTTCTTTGTGACGCCTGTCTCCAGCTTTATCGTAAATCCCTTCCTGTGTTTCCGCATATGCGCCTTCTTCGTATTCATTAGCTAAGGTTTCTGTATTTTGCTTGTTTCTTGACTTTGTTGCTTCGTTCACCTGGGCATATACAGCGGGTTGAGGTGGTTTATTTCTAAAAATAAATATTCATAGGAAACAGTATAGTCAACTTGTTAATGGGTTATTAATGGGAAGTATACGTTACTTGTAAAACTGTCACTAGTAAAAATGTAAAACAAAATGTCACAAACAACTTATACTCGACAAATGAAATAGTTTCTGAGATAATAAAATTGAGAATGGAAATGGGGAATGTGTCAAAGAGACAACAACCCGACCACAGAACAGACAACAACAGAAGGTCACCAATTGGTCTTCAATGCAGCGAGAAATTCCCGCACCCGGAGGCGTCCTTAAGCTGGCCCCTAAACAAATATATATACTAGTTCAGTGATAATGGACGTCATACTAAACTCCAAATTATACACAAGAAACTAAAAGTAAAAATAATACAAGACTACCAAAGGCCAGAGGCTCCTGACTTGGGACAGGCGCAAAAATGCGGCGGGGTTAAACATGTTTATGAGATCTCGCCCCTCCCCCTATACCTCTAGCCAATGTAGAAAAGTAAACGATAAGCATAAATTGAATATCATATTGGTATTAGTAATTGTGTACACTTCTTTGACGTTGGTAATACGCTATGTAACAATTAAAATAATAAAACCAAAAGGAAACTAGCTGCAAAATAGAACCGAATCTTGAACATGTTAAACCATAGTGAAATGTTTAAGAAAAATATTCAAGAACTAGCGGACGATACACGAGGGGAATTCAAACCCATTGTCGAAGAAAATCTGAAAACCGAAACTTGAACATGTTGAACAATAGTGAAGTGATAAAGAACTCTGAGAGAGAAGTGGAATAACATAAACGGTACCAATTTCTCTGCACCAGATGCGCAATCAATGTCTCTTCAGTGATGCTCGTGGCCAAAATATTTGAAAATCCAAAGCTTATTAAAAATATGAAGAGCTATAAACCAAAAGGACCAAAAGTATAGCCAAAGCTGGGCAAGAAATCAGAGCTTTGCATGAGGGAGATACATTCCTTAACTTTAAATAATTTCCAAAATTTTGTAACAGCAAATTTTAATAACACAAAACCCGTATTTTCATGCCAGTACCAAAGTACTGGCTACTGGGCTGGTGATACCCTCGGGGACTATCAGTCCACCAGCAGATGCATCGACCCAGTGGTAGTAATAACATAAACGTTACCAATTTTTCTGCACCAGATGCGCATTTCGACCAATGTCTCTTCAGTGATGCTCGTGGCTAAAATATTTGAAAATCCAAAGCTTATTAAAACATGCAAAAATATGAAGAGCTATAAACCAAAAAGGACCAAAAAGTATAGCCAAAGCTGGGCAAGGAAATAGAGCTTTGTATGAGGGAGATACATTCCTTAACTTTAAATAATTTCCAAAATTTTGTAACAGGAAGATATCATGGGATATTTGAACTCATACGTCAAAGAAAAACTGACAACGCCATACCAAACAAAATAAAGAACTGACCAAAAGACAAACAACAAAGGACAACATTGAAAAATAAAGTCAATGGAACTCTTTAACGAATTCTATAATTTTTTATCACGTTTTTAATCCGTTATCCCGAATACCAAAAAAAAAGTTTCTTGTTAACGAATTTAATCTGTGATAACGAATTCTTCAATTCATGACAACGATTTTAATTCGTGATATCAAATTCAAATTATATTTTGGAAGTCCTAAAAGGGCTTCCGTATTCAACTTTTTCACGTGGAACCTTTTGTTTAAAAGTTTTTTGTATGCAATAACACTTTATCAAGAAAGTGATGATTGGAAACACAAGCTATGGAGTTTCGTATCAATTAGGAGATATATAATCCTTATGCAGACGCTGCTGGAATGTAACTGTAAAAACAATTCACAAGCTCACAATTAAATAAGGAAGCTGATACTTCTTTTTGTCTTTAATGCGTTCAACATAGAAAAAAAACTTTAAATAATTTAGTGAGAAAAAGTCATCTATATAGAAGAACGAGAAGTCAATTGATAATGTTAGCTTTGCTCCATTCTTCTAAAGAAGCCACTGTATGAAGTCTGCCTCAGAAGAATAAGGAATAAAGTCAGAAAGAAAAGGAGCACAGTTGATTGCCACTGGAATGTCGATTAATTTGTATCAAACTGCCCTCCAAGCGTAGCAAATATGTCTTTTCGACTTGTTCCTTTAATCATATGAGGCTTAGCTGAATATTATTATACGTACGATTCGTTCTTTTTCTGTTCATCTTCATCTTGTTTCCTCAAGTATTCGTTATTATGCTCCCTTATGTCTTCAACCTCATGTACATTATTAATTGTTGGTTTTTTATTAGCATCTTCTTCCAAAAATATATCATCATAATCCCCGGTTCTATATTCTGCAACCGGTTTTGGCGAAGAGCCAATTTTTTCACATGCAAGGACTTCGCTCGTACTTTTGTAAAAGAACAATAAAAAATGGTAAACTATGTGCCTTAGTCATGATGTCCTATGTAGATTAATGCACATCTGTTTACTGTTTACCTGCCATGTGATCAACACTCTGTCAAACTGTAACAAGCGGGAGTAGGACAGCATCGGTTAAATTAAAGATAAAATGACTATACTTGTATCTAAAGATCTAGGACCGCATAAACTTGCCGTTAGTGAGTTAAGACCAAGATATGAAACATACCATCAATAAAACAATAAATTGATTTGAATCAACACAAAAAAAAAATAACGTTTTTCATTGGAACACTAATATGTTTTGCGTTTCAATTAGTCACAGGGAATAATAATTAGAAATATAGTTCATTCTCGTTCTTTTTACTAGTGAAATATTTCATTTAAACATATCGCACCATGTTGGCAGACATGTGACATATTGTCAGACAGGCAGAACTTCGGAAAGAGTAACTATTCTATATTTCAATACGAAAGTTTAGGTAAACCTTTAGCCTTTTTTCAGAGTGACATTACATCGTAGATACATTCATTCTTAAAACAAAAAGGTACCTCTGTCATATGTATCATTTTTTTATGTTATATCCATGTCGTCAGTACCGTTCAGAGCAATTTTAAATACTTGTTACATGAATAGTACTTTTTCATTTGTTCTTCGAGTGAGTTAACTTGATTTTAGAGGAGTACATTAATTGAATAGATCTTTAGTGAGAGCACTTTCGAATCCCGCCGTTGGCCGCTTCTCGAAGGAATAGCACAGAATGGGAGGAGCTTAAACTAGTGCTCTAACTTCCATCTCAGAAGTTGGTAATACACTGTCTGGCTCCGCTTCTTTGGACGAGTAATGAAAAATAAAATAAAATGTCATAAAAACGACCACAACTGTTCCTACTGTGTTATTTTGGTTGTTACCTGTTTTTATCGTGTCAAAATTAATATTTCAAAAATATACGTCACTGGATTTTAGTCATTTTCTCCATTTAACAAAGGCCTATATCCGTGAATTGAGCATGCTTCATACATTATTCCCTGGACCTAATTAAGCGATCATTTCCCAATTCCTTGGAATGGAAAAATCGCATTACCGTCTTAGTTTTAAAAACTGTTTCCTTCTTATCATTATCACTTATGAAACTAAACGTGCTATTCGTGGTTTGAAAGCAGACAAAGATTGAATAAAATTTGCATCAAGAATTTTCGGGGAGAAAAACATTATTCAATATGACATAAATGGCTCTCGGGTCTGTAACTATGTAAATCTCACGGCAACAATCATTTACATGTACCTGTATCTGAAATAAAAATCCTACTGACATTTTCTGAAAATGAGATAAAATAATCACGCCACTATTTGATTGACATATTTAATTCATCGGAAGCAAAGCAAAGTTTTATTGGTCAACATTTAAACTTTGACGTGTGTCATCGCCCATTAATATTACACATCATATATAGCCACTGCTTACTCATTAACATATTTAATTTACTCAAAGCTACGCTTTTCGTGCATTAATTATGTTAATTCGTTAAAACCATGCTATATATATAACTTGTCATTTCTGCGTTCGTGCCGCTCAATATTTAGTTGTCTATGTCGTTCTGTGTGGACTGTTGTTTGTCGTTTCTTGGTTTTTCGCTTTGGTTTGCAAGGGTGTTGTCTATTTTTCTTTAACTTGTGAATGATGATTGTCCCTTGGTTTCTTCCTCTTTTTAATGTGAATGCATAGGAGACCTTTTAAGAGCTTGCCTCACAGAAAACCATGCAAAATTTGAAAAATCGTCCAGGAGGTGGTTAAAACTTTTCCAGCTAATAAGGTTTTCATATCTTAGGTTCAATGGAAACCAGAAAATATATCTTAGACTTCTCTGAATTGTGTCTATTTTAGTAACAAGCTAATTTGCATAATTGAATAAAATTAGCCAAAAGTTCCTTCAAATATATGTTTATTTAAAAGTACTTTAAAAGTCACCAAATTAGTTCTATTGGGTTTCAAGCCATTTATATTGTGGAAATATATATAAGGTCATAAATTATGCATTTATAAAGCATTTTCTATTTTTTTTTTTTTTTGACACTTAAAGGTGCTCTCTTTAATGCCTTATTTTGTATATGTCATTTACTAGCCAAGTTCAAGTCACTGGTTTTCGAAAAGGTGAGCATATAAATTCATGAAATAAATTTCTTTACACAAATTTTATTGGATTAAAAAATATAAAAATCCACCCATGGCAAATTAGTAAAAATAGCCTTATTTTTACTTTAAAACTCCACCTCAAGCCTTTTCTCACATTTTTACTAAACCAATTTTGGGTATATATCAAACAAAATATGATGTTATTATCATTTTAAATGTTCAGTTTTGAACATTTTAAAGATTTTGTTCAGATAAAATACTTTGCAAATGTATAACATCTGAATAAATAAGATATTGTTACTTTCACTGAATAATTGTTATCAAGAGTTATCTCCTTAAAATTGTTCTCCACACTACTATAAAGAAGGTAACTGCTCAGATGCAGACTTCCTGAAACTAGCAACTACGCCTTTTTGTGTTAGTAGGACCTTACCTAAGCTCTTTGAGTGGCATAAAGATACATCACACTTTGTATTGATGTCAATGTTGCAATATGAAGAGACAAGTCTGAGTTTTCTCACATTTTGTCAGCTCAGTGCTTCTGCACGAAAATGTCCTGTCACTGAGTGTCAAATAATGAGATATTACAGAAACATAGAGCTGACACCGAGAGATTATGTTGAGTTGAAGTGGAGAAGGAATTTAGTTTGCTGTTGCTTTTGTGACCATAACGAACGTCAAGTTTAAAGCAGGTCTTAGTCTTCCGTACAGAAAACTGAACAGACGCATACAGCATGTACAGCAGGTAAATAATAATATATAAAATATAACAAATGAATCATTGTCTGCATATCTAATATATAGAACTAAAGAAGGGTCTGCCAATACACACCCATCATAGCCAGAGGGTTCGAGGGGTTCGTACGAAAGTAACCCTACCCTCTCCCCCCTGGATGATTGTATCGCGAGTCCATGTAACCTCCCCTTGGAAATTCCTGGCTACAGGGCAGGGCCTGTGATACAATATCTATAGTTTTAATAAAATCTAACCGCAGCTGTAATCCTTACAGTTTGGGATTCCAAGTCCAGAGTCTCTGACGAACCCAATTAAGAAAATCTCTCAAGGGGATTTCCTGGGTAACAGTCACCAGGGACAGTCTATACTTTGTTGGTATAGAAAGTCCCTGCAGTCACTAGACATTTAGTGACAAATACATATACCATCATGTATGTACCTAAATATTAATGTCATGAATGTAATTTTGGCAAGATATATAATAATACATGTAAATTTACATTGTACATATATTTCTAATAGGCAATACTTTTTATATGCCCGTTTATGGGACTTATTATGGTATAACTTTGTCTGTAAGTCCATCCGTCCGTCTGATATAGCATTGAGAAGTTATTAAATTTTCATTTTGAAACGGCAACAGGCGCTCATGGTAAAGCTGATCATTTGTCTCTTACATTGCAAACATACATGACATATGTACCAAAACCCAATATTAGGCATTACATTTCAGTATAATTTTGGATCAATAATGTTGCAAGATTTTTGGTAAAAAGGGCTCATGTACATTTTAATTTACAATCAAATACATAAAATAAATAAAAGGGGTATGAAAGTCAGCAACCTAATGACAAAAGTTTCCCATATCAAAACATTGGTAATATATATATCCTTAGTATGTATTATCAACATGCAGATTACAATAACAGGTATAGTACATGTATCATCTATGTCAAGCTGTAAATTGTTCCTTATCTTTCGTATGAACTGGGAATAAATTTAACAGAAACAGTGGTTGTCATTGGTTCTTGTCTGTCATATATATATTTGGTTTTACGTAAATTGTTTTGATATGAAAATATGCTGTTAGTTTTCTTAGTTGACATTAATTCTTCATGTCGAGGACTTATATATAACCAGCTATTCTGTATTATGGGTTTTTCTCATTGTTGAAGGCCAAATGGTTGCCTATTATTGCTTACATGCACTTCATTTGAACTTTGGTGAATAGTTGTCTCATTTGCAATCATACCACATCTCCTTATTATTTTTATAACGATCTGCTAATAATCCCTCATTTTCAATTGTCAAAATTTACACTTTTTGTTTAAAAAATTATCCATCATTTTTTTAAATTAATAATTTTTCTTCTTAACTGAGATTTACTTTTGGTATGCATGATACCTTGATGTTTAGTGCATTTGTACTAATCACTCTCTCTATCATGTTATATTGATTATTTTAATTGCATTCTCTCCGTCTGTCTGTCTGTCTGTCTGTCATTCCTTCAGTTCGGGAAATCAGTTTTCTACACTTTTTTCTTTATGCTTGAAAATATTGATTTGATATTTGGTATCTATTTTCATCATGACAAATTACAGATCAAGTTAAAATTTTGTTTCGATCCGATGATTTTGTCCAGAGTTATGGTCAATATACTTAATAAATTCACTCAAATGTTCAGGTTTCCGCACATTTTTATTCTTTCTTGAAGATATTGATTTGATTATTGGTATATAGTGTTATCATGACAAGTTAGAGATCAAGTTGGAATTTTGTTATGATCTAATGATATTGTGCCGAGTAATGATCCTTGTACTTAGAAAATTTACCCAGATAATCAGTTTTCCACCTTTTTTTGATAATTGGTACATGTACATGTATGCAGTTTTATAATGACAGGTTACAGATCTAGTACAAATTTTGTTCCGGTCTGATTCACTCAAACATGTCAAATAATCAGTTTTCACACCTTTTTTATCATGTTTGTAGATATTGACTTGATATTTATTACAATACACCATGCCAAGTTATAGATTAAGTATAGCATTTTGTTCCAGTATAATGAAATTTTAACCGAGAGGGACTATGTATTGCCATGCATGATACGATATGATTGAAATTTGTTATTTTAAAATGAGTAAAGTAAATTAAAATTTAAATTAACCAGTTCTGTTTATATTATAATGTTAACCATGCAGGCGAAATTGAAATTGTTCTCAGGGCCGGAATACATGTATTTTAAGGTTGAAATTTGGAAATCTAATTTAAAGTTATCATGTTAGTATGTACATACATGTACCTGTATAGTTACATCATTTTTTGCACACATCATGCACATGAGTAAAAGGAGATGTGAATTATATGTCAATGGGACAGCAACCCAACATTATTGTCGATTGTATTAAAATTGTTTTCATTATATATATAAGATGTTGTTTCTTTCTGTCATAATTTGGTTTCTGTTTAAAAGGGTTATATTTGTATATCTAACAATGTAATTGTTTCATGTTTCAGGTCGTCCAGGCTATTCAGTGAGCACATACTTCCGAAGCTATTCATTGCTAGAGCAGTATAACCCATATGCACAATGTACAAGTAAACAAGCCGCCTATGAATGAAAATTCAGCAGTCAAAGCTACTTACTGTTTAGCATGACGCACATGTTAATTTTTTTCTGTTCATGTCCTGATCTGCATAAATCATGATAGAAGTTGTGGAGAAATTTTATACTTGAAAAAACATGTACAAAATGTTTCAAATGGATAGAAATTAAAGTACATGTTTAATAGGATAGGACAAGACTGCAGGCTTCAAAGTGCAAATATTCATGTGTGCATATGGTCGATATATATTGAACTTAGCAGTTATGTAAGATACTGAATAAAATGTCAGCAGATATTCAGAAAATGGAGTTGGAAATGCTACTTCGCAGTAAGAGAAAAGTATAAAGATTCACACTGCAAGTTCTAAACTACTTATACATGTATCTGTGAAGCTTGTGTAGAACTGGAAAAATTCCATATTTTATGTAATCATGGTAATTAGTCAGATTGAAGCTCCAAATTACATAAACTACAATAGTTGCCTAAGTTGGATACTTTGTTAAAAAGGAAACCGATTAACAACTTAACAAACTAAAAATCAATGCATACTTTCTGTAAGCAAAATCAGAGACCTCAACAACCAAACAGTTAGTTTCTGCAAATAAAAGCGAATAAGTGACGACAGAGAGAACCTACCGAAAATAAGAATTATGCTATTCATGGTAGATATTAGATGTGTTGATCTTGTTTTGTGAATATACAATGAGAATCATAAGCTAGAATGGAAGTGACAATTTATAGAATAGTACAAGGACAATGATATGGCTACTTTTGCTGTAAACTGAAAGTTGATAAGTTTTGCCGAGTCAGCTGGTATCAATGATTTTATGAACTATAAATTCTATAATCATGATAATGATTTGAATGTCATTATGGGCTATTAAAAAGAAATGTAAAGGATTCAGTGTCTTACTGTATAAAAACAAACAAAAAAACTAAAATTTTCTGTAATTTACACTGAAAAAAAAAATTCTGATGGTTTTTTTTTTGGTTAAAAATTTATAACAAATTATTGTCATTACCTTTTCAAACCAGACCTATATGTAACCAAGCTTTTTCATTTTGACTAATGTTAGGATTTGTGTTTTTCTAATTTTACAGCCTCTATATCAGGTACTATTGGACCAAAATACTGAATAACGGGCATAATTACACACAAATGAATGTTCATGAGTAGCATGCAAGATTTCCAACAACATTACATTTACATAAATATGCGGATCCAGCACATTTCTGTGCTTATATTTCATTATGATTATTAAAGTACATATAAAAGCAGGTGCCAGATATACTCATGGAAACAGGTTAAAGACAAAACATGCAATTAGAAGTTTCAAATTGGAGAATTTGGATTTTGAATCAAACCGGTTTTTTCATTTGTTAAATAGAGCTTTCCGTGAGAGCTTTTAGTACTTTGATAATCGTTTTCACTCTGATTTTGCTTTGAATTAATAAGAAACAGCAGTTGAAGTATAAAATCACTCATTTTGACAAGAATTGCACCCTAATTTGTGGCTTTGTGTTAAGAAAAAGATTTTGTTACATGAAAGTTTTTATAAAAATACTATAAAAAATAGCCGTACAGTGATATATAATAAATATATTTCTAAATATTTGCCGTGGGTGGATTTTTTATATTTCTTTAAGCTATCATAGTAGTTCATTTTGATATATTCATCTTTTAGTTACAGCTTCACCTTTTCTATATTTTAGCATTTCCTCAGGTCCTAAATTTGGTAAAATAGCCAATTCCTCAAACACCTGTTTAATAAATATAGATGCCCTACTATAAAAATCAAATATATATTTATTACTTACATTTTTATTTCCTTAATAATGCTTTATCACATACATTGGGCAAAAGAGATATTTATCATGGCTAGAACTAATTATTTGTTGGATTAAAATCCATAAAAACCTTGAATTTGGCAATTTTCCAGTAAAAAAGGTGAAAATAGATGGCGTTACAAAACTCGGCTATCCGATAAAATTTAAGCAAAAATTTTATTAGTGATATTGGCATGGCCTAAGTGTTGTGTGTACCAAATTTAAAGAGTTTCCGCAAAATTCACTCCTGGACACTTTTGCATGGTTTTCTGTGAGACAAGCTCTTAAGTCAACACCTTTTAACTCTATACATAAACTCATCATAGAAACCAGGATTAAAATGTTGTATGTTAGACGCTCTTTTCGTTTACAAAAAAAACTCATCAGTGATGCTCGAATCGAAATAATTTAAATAACCAAATGAAGTAGGAGGTTGAAGAACATTACAGACAAAACCTTCCGAAAGGTGTTGTCAAATACAGCTAAGGTAATCTATTTATAGGGTAAAAAATTCCATATTCAACCCAAATGTTAGGACTATTGTCAATCCACAATTCAGAACTTACCCACAATAAAGTAAACATTTTTATTTATCCTTTAGTTTATTCTTTTAATCAAAAAGTGTTTTTGTACAATGCTTGCACACTTTACATAAAGCATAAAAATCATATTTGTTCTTAAAATAATATTGTCGAATAATATTCATCGACAAAAAATTATTATGTGTGGGTACCTATCACGCGCATCTGGCGTACAAAATTATAAGCCTGCTATCTTTGATGTGTGTTTTCAGACAAAAACACAAAAACACCAAAACTATGCAGGGATCAAAAAGCGCTTCTAGTTTTTGTCAAGCTCTACATTCCACAAATTAAGATAATAAAAGTTCTTCTTAGTAAGTGGCATCGCCCGAGCTGCTCACGACAAGTATCACCAATAATACAGGTTTGCGTCGCATCATTACTGTCATAATACTAAGAAAATTATAATCTGTGTCGCACCTTAAATCCTGCATAAACAGTTGTTGTATATATGCATATACAGACAAAATTAATTCATTACTAAATTATAGAATGTTTCCTTTCCCTTTCATTTTTTTTTTTTTTTTTTATTCTAACTAAGATACATCTTAATTAATTTACACTGACATAATCATTTTCTTTATCAATTATTTTCTTACTTTCTCCTTTTATATACACAAATTGTTATTACAGTGATCAGTACAACTCCAACAACCGCCAAAAACAATAAAGAATTGTATCTACAAAAGAAAAAATGTAAATTCTTTACCGTATATAAGCAAAGCATACTTATGCAATGATTTTAAGACCGAAGGAGAGGAAGGTAAAAAACTAAAGAGAGGTTGAATTCTATATATCGTAGTATTTATCTTTTAAAGAATGGATTATATTATTGGAAAATATGAAAAGAAGGTTTGTTGTGTAATGATTCGATACTCTTCATTTCAAAGTCATTGTTCATCTTCAAAACGGAGCACACATTCGTACATTATTGAAAGAAGAAGATCACTCCCGCTTTTGGTGTGATTCGTGTTGCTTAGTCTTTATTTTTCTATGTTGTGTTTTGAAGACTGTTGTTTGTCTTTTGGTCGTTTTCATTTCTTGCCATCGCCTCGTGAGATCGTTTTCGACTTATCAGTTTGCCTATCCCTTTGGTATCTCTCACCTCTCTCCTAAAACTACACATGAGTGTGTTTAAAAGTGCAACGCATTCAAAATCACTTAAAAGATACTCTTTAGACTTGCACCACTCCTGGTCTATATCGTCCTGAACATGCATGAAATATTCGCCACTGGACGCTAAGCAACCAACAATCAATCAACCAATCATGCAGCACTCGCCATGGGATTTCTTCAAAGGCCTGTTTTAGTCATATGGCGTCTTTTGTCTATACCCTTATCATGCTTATAGAGCATACGTCACTAAATTTTCAGCTTTTGGGGGTTTTTGATGAGCACAAAAGTAGATAAGCTTTTTCAAACTAAAATGTTTGATTATAATTGTTAATGAAATTTATTCATAAAATAGTTTCTATGCATGACTTTAGGCAAAAAGACTAGACATATTTAAAATATGTTAGGTTATCAATAGTACAAAAGTAAGGTACTACCCGTTTTACCACGGGTAGTATCTTACTTTTTATCTACAAATTAAAATGTGTCTTAATTATTTGATAGGGAAAAACTGATTTGACAAAATGAACTAAGGTGATTGCACAATTCATGATTAAGAAAACAATACATATGATTTCAGTGTACACAACTGGTGTCTGGAATAACTTATTATATGACGTTACCTCTTATTCACTTTGTTCTTCACAATATTCATATACAGTCTTGTCAAAAATATGACTGTTTTGATATTGAAAACATTGGCACTGTGTAACACGTTTTTAATATAATATTTTTATAATAAATTAAGACAAATAAAATAACAATTAATACCCCTACTTTCAATGGATTTTTCCTTTTTATCGTCAGCACCAGAAGAACTGCCTGTGGAACTAGATTGTGTCGTTGAAATGTCAGCTTTGTAAGGATAAGACAAACAGAAAGTTATTACATTAATGAATATTTTATGATTGTATCGATTTAACAATAATATATCTAATTTTCAGTCAAACTAATTTTGAATATTAATCATATAAAACTCGTTGTCGCTCGTGGTAAAATATTTAGCATAAAGGGCCAACCCGTGGTAAAATCACGATAAATTCAAGCCCCCATGAATCATTTCTTAATTCAAATGTGCACATATACAACGAATTTGCCGTTCTAAATAAATAAACATGAATATGAACATTGATAATTGGAAGACAGACTAATAAGATATGTCTTTCGCAAAAGGGTAAAAATGTGCTCCCTTTATCCAATATGCAGTACTAAATAAATGAACATGAACATCGATAATTGAAAGACATACCTACTAAGATATATTTTAGCAAAAGGGTTTAAATCTGCTCACTATATCCGGAAAAGCAGCTGGGATAACATGTACATATTCATTTTATAAGCATTCTTTATCCATATCAAAATAAGCGTGCATTTGTAGCCTTAATATTATAATATAACAAATAAAAGTAAAATAACAAAACATACCCAAACTCCAAGGAAAATTCAAAACGGAAAGTCCTTTATCAATGGCAAAATCAAAATCAAATAAACAGGAATTATAATGCAATTTTTTGTATCAATCATATTATGGTTCTGATTGGATAACAGTAAGCGTAAAATTCTCTATCTCCTTGTCTGTAACTAAGGTAGCAATAAACAGTTAGGAAAAATATTAAAATTTTCCTCATAAATTTTACTATTCCTTTTCATTGCTTTCTTGCACTATTAAGCTTACTGTTTGTGTCATATATGTGCATATGTATGTAATCAGAATCTTCCATAGATTTTATATCTAGTATATAAAATGGTAAAATATATTTATTTTGTGGTGTATCCATGGCAACAATCTGCATTTTTTGTTATAAAATATTGCAAAAGGGGAAAAGATGTCACATATTTCCCCAAGATTTGGTCAAAAGTAGAATTTCAATCACTTCAAGTATTACCTTTTCTGAAACTGTTTACATATATCTTCCATTAAATCCAATGAAATTCATATGTCTTTCATCTCATTTTTTTGAAAAATTGCGTCAAAAACTTCGTGTAGAAAAAAGTGTTTGTAAACATTACATTAATTTCTGGACCGAGGACTAGTCTATGAAAATACAGAGTCAAACAGAAAATAGCCCATAAAACATGTAAAAATAATCTTGATGTTCTTATAAACCATCTTTGAAGGCTAAATTAGTACTCAGCTGTCTAAAAATGAATTTTATTACACAATAACTTTCATATTTGAAAAATCCACCGGGGCCAAAATGTGAAACTAAACTCCTAACTGTGTATTGCTACCTTAATAGTAAATATTTTCTTCAAATTCTCCTTTTAACTTATTTTCTGTGTTCTGCTATCTAAAACGAGTAAAATGGCCTTTTATTTTGAAAATTGGTTGAGTAATGAATATTTTATGAAGGTTAGCAGTTGACACTGAAACGCGACAAAACTGATTTAAAGAAAGGTGCCAAGTCAAAGTGTAAAATCTTGTTTCTAACTCAATTTTGGCAAAATCTTAAAACTATACCTCTTTGTCAGTGTTTTAATGTTGAAAATCTTAATAAGATCTCTGATAATGCAAAATTGTACAAAATTTAGCAATTTCAAGCATGAAAATGGTAATCTTTATGTTTATTGTATACCAAAGACTTGATTAAAAAACTTGGTAATAGGGAATCAATTTCTTACAGCTGAATCAAATATACATTTAATATATGTCAAAATGTAACATGAAATCTTGATAAAAATAATAATTTGATATATTCGCAAGAAAAAATACAAAGCGTTCAATACTTAGGCTACTACATACAGAGCAATCCTTCAGAAGCAAGGGTTAAGCCAATAGAGTACAAATATAATCCTTTTGTCAAAATGTCTAATTTTGGTTGCTAAGGACTGTAAACAATAAAATTGACATGTATTGTCATTCTTAAACACTTAATCCCTCAGAAGTTGATTTAGAATCTAAATATCAATAGATTTGTGGTATGAAAAGTCTTAAATTATACAATTCTGAGCTTGGTAAGTATGCCATAAGGTAGCAATAAACAGTTAGGAAAAAATATTAAAATTTTCCCTCATAAATTTTACCATCCCTTTTCATTGCTTTCTTGCACTATTAAGCTTACTGTTTGTGTCATATATGTGCATATGTATGTAATCAGAATCTTCCATAGATTTTATATCTAGTATATAAAATGGTAAAATATATTTATTTTGTGGTGTATCCATGGCAACAATCTGCATTTTTTTGTTATAAAATATTGCAAAAAGGGGGGAAAAGATGTCACATATTTCCCCAAGATTTGGTCAAAAGTAGAATTTCAATCACTTCAAGTAATACCTTTTCTGAAACTGTTTACATATATCTTCCATTAAATCCAATGAAATTCATATGTCTTTCGTCTCATTTTTTGAAAAATTGCGTCAAAAACTTCGTGTAGAAAAAAGTGTTTGTAAACATTACATTAATTTCTGGACCGAAGACCGGTCTAGCTATGAAAATACAGAGAGTTAAACAGAAAATAGCCCATAAAACATGTAAAAATAATCTTGATGTTCTTATAAACCATCTTTGAAGGCTAAATTAGTACTCAGCTGTCTAAAATGAATTTTATTACACAATGACTTTCATTTTGAAAAACCACCAGGGCCAAAATGTGAAACTAAACTCCTAACTGTGTATTGCTACCTAAGGAAGCCGACATTTTGAATTCCGGAAGGTATTGACATATAATTTCTCCAATGATAAGCCAAAAACTCACATTTTGCACCTAGAAATCTTCTTTTTATCAAATTTTATTACATTCTGAGGCGGACAAGAAGCCAGAAAACGCCCGGTGTTTACGTTTGACGCCAGAAGCATACCTATGACGTCACCTAATTTAGTGGCCAAAGAAGATAACATCATTTCGCGGAATTTTCGTTTAATGAACATTTTACACTGAAATTGAATGATGTATTTATTTTGCATTAGAATAGAGATAACTGTATTGTATTTGAAGCTTTGCGGACGTCCATCGGTAGTTTTACTGTCGCAAATATCCGTTTACCTGTCTCCGCGTAATTTGTACTCGCTACGAAGCAGAAGAAAAGCTCGGCAAGCCTCGCTTTTAGTCCTGTTTCTAAAGCTCGTACAAATTACGCGTCGCCAGGTAAACTCAATTTACGACAGTAAAACTACCGATGGACGTCCGCAAAGCTTCAAATACAATACAGTTATCTCTTAATTATACAAACAAGTAATTGCAAGTAAGTAGTTGATAACCAATAACTGCATCCTACCAAAGTAATAGAATGTTCGAGAGTAATGCAAGCTGTATGAGCTAAAAAATAAACAGATAAACATGATATGAAATTCAAAACTTACTGAAATAAGAACAATAAAGAGTAAATAGAGTGTAAATGATTTAGAAAACCAGGAAACTAGAGACTTTTAAATCAAGATTACCACAAAGTCATTTACATAGTCACGTATTGACTAGTAATGTGTAAAAACGAATTTTGGCAGGCTGTATTAGTGTATGAAAAGTAGTTTTTATTTACATCATAAATGTGTTCCTCTGTAGAGTGGTATATATACTATAAGAGTACTATCGGTATCAAATTCTTAATGTTTAATAGCATGTAAACAAGGAACAAACAAGCATGACTTTTTTTTCTAATGCATGTGCCAGTTTTAATAAAATTGGTTTACCTTCATGTATTATATTAACTCGAACATTAATAGCATTTTTGTAGGTGCCGCCATTGAAAGTATTGCTGACATTACAGGTGTACATTCCACTGTCCGTTTTATTCATATCCGTAATAGTAAAATTTTCAGAATTACTTATTGGCACATTATGGTTTTCTTTATACCAATGGTAATTTGGTTTAGGATTTCCATCGCTTTTACAAATTAAATCTATACTAGAATCTAAGCCTACTACATAATCTGTTTTATTCGGATACAGTTGGATAGTTGGCATTCTCACTTCATCTGAAAAATGTTAGTGACTATAAGAGGCATGCATACATGCTTTCCAAAATTCAATATAAAATCGCATTACATCAAATTGTGCACTATTATTATAGTGCAAACTTTTCTGTGGATTTGTTAAAATGCGTTGGATTTATATTGTGGCGGATGTAGTCGATATTTGCAAATAATAATATATTTCGCTTTTGTCTCAATGAAGTTTAAGCCCGCAACTTAATAAAACAGTATTACATGAAATCCAAAATTGTGTATCTCACACGACAGGTGCCACATGTGGAGCAGGAACTCCTTCGCTTCCGGAGCACCTGAGATTATCTCCGGTTTTTAATGTGGTTCGTGTTGCTCAGTCTTTGGTTTTCTTCGTTGTGTTTTTTATACTGCTTGTCTTGTGATCGTTTTTCATTTTTTTTTTTTTTGTCATGTCGTTGTCAGTTTGTTTTCGATTTATGATTTTGAATATCCCTTTGAAATCCTTCGTCTCCCTTATACATGTTTTAATAAATTCAGAAGTAATTGCAGATACACAGAGCATGAACCTGGAAGACATCTGAGAAAGAAAGCTCTAGTTCAAAGTGTTTGCTAAGCGGAACATATACAAATGAACATCATCAATCATTCGAGTCTAAATATAGTTGACCTATTACTTATAGTACTTGAGAAACTGACATATCTTTTGGTGGGCAAGCACACCTTATAGTCAATCAAAATAAGAAACAGTGTTGACTTTTGGCTCGTCCTAACTAGACAGATCACCTAATAACAATGACGAAACGATCAAATGCAAATGATGTCAAGATCAAATGAATCTTGTTAAACGCCTGACGATGAATTGAAAGACATAATGCAGTTGATCTGTTAGGTACAGTAATTAAGAGTGTGGTCAAACCGTTAATAATTATCATTAATTAATTTGATTTTAATAAAGTATAATTAACGAGCAACGAAAACAATGAAACACGGGATTGATACGAGAAGGTTACAATGACTCTACAAATCAAATATTGTTGACCTTCTTATTGTAGGCAAGAAACTGACAATCCCAAAACTAAAATTATGCAAGAACCATTAACACTCATGTTCCCGCAATCGATCAAAACATTCGACGGAAGCGAAACAAATATATGTTACATCACAATACTGTTAATTTTATTTATCCAGAAAATGTAGAACCCTTCCCCAAACAATTTAATAAATCCACAGTATAAGTGCTAGAATATAAATATGTTTACTACGTGTAATCATATAATAAAAAATCATACAACAGAGACGTTATTTGTATAAGCGATCAAATGATGTATGACATTGTAAGAGTTGTGCAAATATGGATTTGATGCACTACATGTTTTGAAGTAACTGCATTGCTTTATTTCATTGACTTTTGTGAATATAGAATCACTTTTTGACAAAGTAATCCAGTTTATAAACAAGCAATTGCTGATGTAGATGGTTTCTTTCAAAGCAATTGAATAAATAAATATTACAAGCTTAAACCTCCCAAAACAGACGAACAAAAACAAAAGATACATTAGAATTTTTTTTTTTTTTTTTTTTAAATATTTCATATTCATCCGAATTTATTGTCTTGTGTATTCTAAGCTTTGCTTGTTTTACCTATAATAGATGACCTGTTCAGATTCCGTAATCTCGTGATGTCTACTTTCATTTTTAATTTCATTTTTTGCACACAGAAGTGAAATAATGTTATAAGATTAACACATTATAATCAAATCTATCGTAATAACAAGCACCATTGTTATGTAATACAAAAGGAAGTGCCTGCATCTACATAATACCACGAATAAGTTTACAAAATATATACTTACAGTAGACCTTTATTGGCGCCGTTTCTACATACATATCAAGCTCTACCATTGACGAATTAACAACACATCGTATCACTGCATTGTTGTCTTTAGCTGTTACTTTGAATGTGATGTTACTTGTACGATAGTAGGAACAATTTTCAGGCATATTAGGTATTGATGTTGTAGTGACTGTATCTTTCATAGGACCTATCTTTCCATTAATATACTTTTGAAAGACATGTTCCACTGGAGGATTTCCAACGTCTCCTGTACACACAACTGTTATGTTATCCCCTTCAGCTATTTCTAGTACTGTTGTTGTTTGTTGTATAGAATATGTAGTAGTTCTGTAGCTGCTGCTGTTTGTTGAACGATCCTCGTGTGAAGGGGTAGATGTTGTAGTATTATGACCAGGAGTTTGTTTCATAGAATGGTTAAATGCAGTTGTAGTGTTCTGTTTCTCCTTCTGTGAGGCAGATACAGTCTCATTTTCATTTGATGTGACTGCAGTAGAAGGTGATGAGGAACTATAATCCATATGTTTAGTTGTGGTCACTGATGAATCTGCTGGTGAATGAACTAATAAAACACTATCAGGTTTTGAAGGTGGCACTATGAAAATAAAATATAATACAATGTTATCTCAATTCGTAATGCAAACCAGTATCATTTTAATTACGACACATATCTCCGACAAAACAAAGTCAAGGCATTTTTAAGTTGCAAATAGCAGGTATTCATATCAGTTGTTATGACTTTGATACCTTCTTTAACTACAAGTAAGCATTTATCCAATAATTTACATACGTAAAGCGGAAGATTTTGTTAGCAGTACATGTATCACGTCATTGATTGATCATTAGCTACGTGTTAAGAACTTGAATCTGTGTCAGAGATTTGGTCGTTTTTGTTGATTTTTTTTTTCACAGTTTATTTAAAATCGATACGATTTATATTGCACATACGATGTGTGCCATTGCTGAGGGCGTACGGTTAACCTTCATCTAAAGTTTTACCAAAACTCGCAGTTTGAATATTTATCATATGAAACTACCTTAGATCTATTTAGTTTGCAGTCACATGGATAAATGAAAAATGTTTCCAAATCTGTAAATTCATTGTTGAAATGCAGAAAAGAACTAATTCAGAGTTTCGTTGTTGTTTGTTTGTTTGTTTGTTTTATTTTTGTCTTTCTTTCTTTACCAACAGTTGCTGTAGCTACCTTGGCTAGCTTCCTGTAGCTGCGAGTTCATTTTGAACCTGAATTTCAAACTATATACCTTTTATCTCACCTTTCCAAAGGAAATGTGCGCT
>JAASAO010000923.1:0-21655 GCA_017311375.1 Mytilus coruscus | reverse complement strand
ATTGTATTCTTACTCCTTACATAATTTATTGCCTTCAAATGAAAATGTTTACTAGTCTTTCCGTTTTTGCTATTGTCTTGAAAAGAAATAAGATCAAGAGAAACTTTAAATGACCATTAAAACATCTTATATCACACATTCATAAACGTGGAATATAAAACAACATTTCGCTATAAGCAGTCAGTTTGATACGTTCAATTCGTCAGAACAAGCTAAACAATTTCGCTGATGTATTATTGGCTGAAGTCAATAATTCAACCCCATTCGAATCCGAATTTATCAACCTGAATTTGACCTTAAGTGGAGATTTTTGCAAACGGTTTCAGCATGTGGTCAGCACATTCATTCATTAAAAAGAAAAGAATGTCAACATCGAAAAGTCACCAAAAGGAGACACCAGGAATTTTCCCAATTTCGTTGACTGATCCAGCCCAAAATCATTCTTGTACAGGTAAAACGCGGATTTACAAATATTTTAAACATTACAACACGACATCAAACCGATCTATAAAAATCGTCAGTAAACGATTGCACGTGCTTTGTTTGTCTATTCATATTTATGTTTATATCGGGTTTTATGACAGTCTGCAGTCTTCTTTGGTCAACTCGATGGACAATTATATGGCGTCTAGTCTAAAATGTGAAAACAATGCTGATGTTTTAAAACAATTGCAAGTCCATGCATTGGAAACATTTTCTTTTGTACTTTTGTAATTTTGATATAAGTTTTAAGTATGTTATAAATCAAATACGAGATTTTTTTTAAATTAATCGGTGAACATGAATTTGACAGCTATAATGCCCCTTTAAAATTGCAAACATGATCAGCAAGACAAGACCTTATTGAGTGATAAACTTAACATTGCAAAAGCGTTAGACGACTCCTTTATGAGTTGTTGCCTGAAATGACAACTTTGACTCATTTTTATAATCGTAAACACTTTAAGACAGTCAAAGAGAGAACCTTAAACGGGACAAATTATTAGCAGGACAAGTTCTACATATAAGTCTATTGGCAGAGTTCTTCCGTCGACTTTTCTGTCATTAAAAGTCATTTTTTAACTATTTGTCAACATTTTTAGCTATTATCTTGAAAAGTATAGTATATTTGCATCTCAGATCTGTACTTAGTGTCGTTTTGTGTTGGGGATGTATAAGTACCCTGCCACGTCCACTCTGTGTTTTTGTGATATGTATTTCTGCTTTGTATCCATCTGATAAGTTAAGCCCTTTTCACCTGATTTTTATAATTTGTTCTTATGTTGTACTGTTACATCACTGTCCCAGGTTAGGGAGGTAAGCGCCTTCAAACTAGTTTAACCCCGCCACATTCTATATGTGCCTGTCCCAAGTCAGGAGCCTGTAATTGAATGGTTGTCGTTTTTGTTGTTTCTCATATTTGTTTTCGTTTATTGTTTTGCATAGTTTTTCTTGTATTGTGCCGTTACACCACTGTCCAAGGTTAAGGGAAGGTTTGGCGCCAGCAAATTAGTTTAACCCCGCCACATTCTGTATGTGCCTATCCCAAGTCAGGAGCCTGTAATCAGTGGTTGTCTTTTGTTGCTGTAAATCATATTTGTTTTATTGTTTTGTACATAAATCAGGCCGTTAGTTATCTCGTTTGAATTGTTTAACAATTGTCATTTTGAGACCTTTTATAGCTTACTATGCGGTATTGGTTTTACTCATTGTTGAATGACGTATGGTGAAAAGTAAAATATGGTGACCTTTAGTTGTTAACTTCTATATCATTTGGTCTCTGATGGAGAGTTGTATCATTGGCAATACTACGACATCTTCATAAAAATATATAAACATCGTGCTTAAACATGTTCTGTTTAAACTACATTGTAAGTGTACGCATTCCTACTTTTATACAGTGGTAAAGGTTTAAAAGTGAACATACTAATGCCTCCTTCTCTACTATGATCAGTGATTACAAGTAAGTATACTCATACCTAGTTCTTTATATATATATTGTTCTATAGCGTTGTCAATGCATATTATTAGTACAATGTCAGTGTACCCATTATTATATTGTTGGAAGTGCATGCAAGTACTTGTACTCCTTTTTATCTTAAAGTGTACTCACGCCTGCTTGTATTCCATGGTCAGTGCATATAAGTGAGTGTAGTCTTACCTATTTCTATGCCAAGATTAGCGCATATAATACAGTTATTGTATAGTTTACATAACAAGACAATGATCCTCCTGATTTCAAGGATCATCCTTCAGTCAAATGTCTAGATCGACTTTGTCACAACAGTTTGTATTTTAACAATTTTGCTTAGTCCATATCAGCTATTAAATTTTAATCGGACGTCGTGTCAAACATTTTAACATCATGCAGACCAGTCTTACTCAATGTTTAAACACAAAGTCAACAAATATTCTGTTATAAAATTTCATTTTCATTTTAAATGGCAAAAACATTTCGTTTATTTATTGCTTATACGAAGATCGGTTGTTAAGTAAAATAAACTGAGTAAAAATCAGTAATTAAAGAAATATAACATCTTCGATTATTTACAATATTGATTATAGATTTGCTTTCAGAATCCACCACTATCGTTCACATTTTTCCGGAGGATAAAGAATTACTGAACTGTTCCGAATCCTCATTCATTACAATACGGAATGTAAGTGTTCAGGATATAGGCAAATGTGAAAGTGAGCAGACTGAGTGTAACCTCAATAGCAATGATCATGATTTGATAAAAGAATGTGAGGGGTCTGCAAGCTGCTATGCGGATGGATCTCTTTTGACGTTTGCATGTCAATGGGAAGATCCACACTTTAACATACCGTATATATGCCAGCTTCAGGGTAAATATAGATTACAATCTAATATAAGTTCTTGTATATTGGGAAGTGTTGGAAGTTAACGGGATTTTTATTTGTGAAACATATTTTAGATAGGAAATTGGAAACAGTTTTTGATGTATGTAAGTTTTGTAGTTTTTACAGGTTAAAGATTAAATTTTTATAAAATTAAAGTTTTGTTTGTATATAATAATGCTTCGGCAGTACAGAAAATATATTCATTATTTTTCAGTAACGTGGAACTCTCATAAATGAATGGTAGAGTTGTCCAAGACTGTTATAGGGTACAACAGCTTCGTACCAAAACTACTAAGTTTTCAGGAGAACTGTTAAGAGATTGTTCTTCTGGTAGTTCCTGACAGAGTTAACGCAGTGCAAGAATTGATCCAAACTGTAATTTGGTTTTGCATCTTCTTATTTTGGATCAGGGTGTTCCTTGGATAGTTCTCCTTAGAACGATATAGTTTCAGTATTTTTGCATGAAAATGCAGACGACTATCACTGTTAAAAAGTTCAATTTTCATAGCATTATAGCAAATTTTAACAATTCTAAACCCCGCGAAATACTGCATTTGCATATCCCAAATCAGGATCCTGTAGTTCAATGGTTGTCGTTTTTCTCTGTTTGCTATATTTATTTTTCGGTTGTTCTTTTCACCACTATATACTATTATTCTAGCACTTACCATTTCTAGAGAATTTTAAATTATTTGGCATTCTTAATTGAATTAGAGGCGAGAGATACCAAATGATTATTAAATGTCATCAGCCGAAGACAAATTGACAACGTCATGGCAAAAAATTGATTTCTGTTAAATTCACAATTCCAAGCATTCATAGCTATTTTATCTTCAGTTTAAATAAAGTGACAGTCATTTCATGTCAAAACGAATCACATCCTGGCTTGTGCGAAAACATATTTTTAATTGCATATTAGAGCGCACTGGTTCCCGGAAGGCTTTTTCTCATTCAAATGAATCGAGGGTTCTTCGGTGATCTCAAGTCCTTCAGCTTTCATTTGATATCAAAATTTCCAAAACATTTTAATTGATATCTACAAAGAAACAGCTATGCGTAGGAATTATTTGGTTTAAAATATGTACTACTTTCTTGTATGTTCTTTCTGACCGGGCCCGAATAAGTGGGTCTTTACCTACAATATACAACAACTATAAATTAGCAATACGATATACGGTTATTGTGTCTCCTTTTACAGTCAAGATATTTTATTCGGTAAATCGGTAACCTACACTACTGCAATACCTTATATAATAGAAAGCTTTTGATTTAACAAAATGCTCTTCTGACGGGTGTACCTCTTTTTGTTGTAGTGTTTACAAAGCAAGCATAATCAATCCGACATTGTAAAATATTTTGTGCCTTATTGTCAAAAATAAATTGTCCTAAAAATATTCGTTATGAAATGATTATCTATAATCCCATGTAGACATTATAGATTATATACAAAAATGAAACTTCAAATTGTCAAAAGGCACTTTATTCATTCTCTTCGTGAATAATAGGTGAATTGCTCATATTGATAATAAAATTTTAAAAATGAACAATATCTGCAAACTGTCGAAATGATGTTCCAATCACGAGCTTGCAATAGTCATTAATTTGTTCTTGTGAATACCTAGAGAGAAGATATATTTATTTATAAACCCTCTCCCGGAAAAAGAAAGAAATTGAAATACGTGTTAACTGCAATATTCAAAATAGAATGAGATTCATTAATTCATCGTTTTAATCTTTTACAAAAATGTCATTTAAGCTACATAATTTTGACTTGCATCATTTTACTCCTTTTTCAGTTAGTACATAAGAAAGCGTTAAACCTTGCGGTGCATCTATAATGGGAAAAAATATGCTAAACTTTCATAATGAGGAAAATTATTTTGCTAATCCAGAATTTACAATGAAAATTATCACCTAAAGGGTTCATAATTGTTTAGCTTTAGTTGAAGGTATGTAAACATCAAATATGTAACATTCCAGCGTAATCAAAAAAAATTCAATATGTATATGTTCACACGTGTACATGTAGGACGATACTGGTCTTTATGTGTTGTCGTCAGAAATATACATGTACTAGGTAGTCATTGCAGTTTTTTTCACTAAATTTTGCCAATATGTTTGTTTTCTGGTTGTAAAAGTAATGAAATATATAGAAAATGTATTTTCAAATATTTCTGTTCTTTTTTATCAGTATCGTATGAATATGTCGGCTGTTTTTTTGATGACGACAAAAGGGTATTGGAAGAAGATCACAAAAATAACCAAGAAATGTCGGCTGATATTTGTTTTGGTAAATGCACTGCGTCTCAAAAATGGAAAGAGAATGATTACTTTGGAACAGAGGTAACCTGTACATACATGTTTTTTTATATATAAATTCCATAAAAAATTATTATGACCTATAATTGTTTACTTTTACACGTTGTGACTTAGATGGATAGTTGTCTCATTGGCACTCATACCACATCTTCTCATTTATATTATATCTCAAAACCATTCATATGTTGGTACACAAATGCAGCTCCTAAATTGAAGAATGAATCTTATTTGAACCTCTCACAGTTAACAACAACTATAATGGTTCATATTAGGTTCGTTATTCAATTTAGGAATTACATTCATGTAACATGCAACAAAACGATATGGATTTTTTTATTGCAATGCATATTTGATCATTTCCATTACGTTATGATAAGTGGCAAAAATGCGTTATTGTATAAAGTATCAGCTATTTAATTCAAGCAATACCTATTTTTAAGCATCGCGTAATACGTTAACGCCTAATGAAAGTGTGTGTCTAGTTTAAAGACAATCAACACCGGTAAGAGCACATGATGGCAAAATCTCACATGTCCGACAGTACAAAACAAATATGAGAATAACTCAGCAACATGTTTAACCCAGCCACATTATGTATATGCCTTTCCCAAGTCGTCCAGTGGTTGTCTTTAGTGCTGTCTGTCATATTTGTTTTCCGTTTTTTGTTTTGTCATAAATCAGACCGTAAGTTTATTCGTTTGAAATACTTCAAATCTTGTCTTTCATAGCTGACTATAAGGTATGGGTTTTGCTCTTTGTTAAAGGCCGAATAATGACCAATAGTTGTTTCAATCCACGTCTTTTGAACTGTTTGCGAGTTACACTGGAAAATTCAAAATGTGACAATAATTGGGATCCAGGAGCAAAAACTGGGTAAACATATTTCACAGACATGCAACACAACTGACAAAAAATTCAAATAAACATACAAATATATACATGTATAACGAAGAATCCAATAAAAGGTGTAATAGATAAACTGCATTTCCTTATTTCATATTCCAAAGGATGAACTCTCCATTTCTTAGCATCTATAAACATGCATCATCATCTGCGTCTGGTCAATTCGTATCTTTATAAACTTGTATGGTGTTAAGTTATTACAGTACGTCTCTCAAAAAGTATTATGGTTGTTATAACGAATTGGTCGATTGATATCTGATGAATCTGTCACAAATGATTATAGTCCTTGTAAAAATACTCTGATTCATGCAATAAATACTGGAAACTATTATCAAGATTCTTGATATCATGATTAACAACATATTTCGTACGTTTGGAGGACCTTTGTTTTACAAACAATCGGCATTCCTATGAAAACCAACTGTACCCCTCTTCTTGGCGACTCGTTACCTTTTTTCATATGAGCCATACTTCATGCAGCAGTTTAAATTATCCCTTAACTTGACGTTCCGCTATATAGATGATTTCCCTTCAATAGATTAGCTTGGTGAATGTTGAACGCATCTATCCAATCGAACTTAAAAAGGGATACCACAAATACATTTAAGTCTGCATCATGTTTTGACTTATATCTAGAAATTGACAATAAGGGTTGGTTGCGAAAAAAAAAATACTTTACAACAAAAGAGATGATTTTAGCTCCCAATTGTGAACTGTCCATTTTTATACAGCAAAATTCGAGCAGCGGATGCATATGGAGTATATATCTCACTGATAATACGATATTTCAGAGCTTGCGTTTCCTATCATGATTTCCTTGATTATTGGTTGCTGCTTACAAGGAAGCTATTAAATTAAGGGTTCCAAGTGGTAAAGTTGAAATCATCCCTTCGAATATTTTACGGACGCCATCACAAGTTGGTTGACCGTTATGTAATATCTGATTCCCGTCTTCTTTTCCTCTGATATGACATCATTGAATGTGTACTTACATGAGTAACACGATGAGTGCCACAGTTGGAGCAGGATCTATTAACCCTTCCGGAGCACGTACGGTATTTTTTTTTTATGTGGTTTGGGTTGCTTAGACATTAGTTTTCTATTGTGTGTTGTAGGCTGTTCTGTTTTTTTTTTTTTTTTTTTTTTTTTTTTTGCCAGTTTTGTTGTCAGTTAGTTTTCGACTTATGAGTTTAAAAATATCGTTGGTATCTTCCGCCTCCCTTTGAAAATGCCTCCATATTTTTGCCTACTTTTCATTTGTCGTGTGCTGGTGTTGTCCACTTGGTTTCATACTTAAACCCCCTTGTTTAAGATAGTTGGTTAGGTAACTTCTACATGTGCCATTTTCAATTTTATTTCTATCAGATAAAATGATCAATTATTCCATGATTAAAGAAGTGTTCCCTTTCGAAATCAAAATGATCCTGTCGTTAATAAAATTAATTTCAGCAATATTAAGTGAAATTCTATGCTATGAAATATGCTTTCAAATGGAATAATGTAAAACAACGTAAAGGAGTAGAGCCAGTAACCCCAATAAACGGCCCAGTAAGGGTGTATTTTTTAAACTTCAATTGTTTGGGTAAATCTACTGTGTATGTATTGATAAATTCATCATGTATCAAAGTATAATAAGAAAAAAATGTATATCGGCTTCATATATTATAAATGTATAAGCTTGAAATAGAAATATATTTCATTTTATCTTTTTCTAGAAATCCTTCGTCTTTTCGACCTTATTTTATTATTTCATATATGGCGCCACCCTCGCTCGTTTACATTTTGGCTGAAAAGTAAAGAATATGGTATATCTAAAATATTTCAGCAGGATTATAAGTGGGCGAGGGGTGGCGCCATTGTTAATTTTTCAGAAAACTGCCATAAATTGTGCCAAATTAGATTATGCAAAAATTCAGGCGTTAAGAAATTCGCATACGTTTACGACGTCACAAATACATCACTTTTGACGCAATTGGTGGAAATCTTCTTTCACTGAAACAATTGGGCATTTTAACATGTTTTCATAAAATTTTCACAACATCATCGCAGTTTAAATTATCAGAAATGTCGGGACAAAATTGAGAGTTAGTGAACTTACACCTTTATTTGGTAATATCATCTGAATCTACTTTCATCTATCGAGGCCTTTTCGATATTATGTTTTGATATACTTAGCATAAATTTATTGTATAAAAATACAAAGATGAATGTTTGCCCCTATAAGGATAGTAAACCTTATCTATCAAAGATGAGCTTATAGTTCTACTAGTCGAGTGAACCTAACGGCCAATTCAGCTGATCGACAATCTAACCCAACACATAACCCCACACCTCGGACCCTCCCAAAAAAAAATTTTTTAACAACACCTAAAAATACCTTCATTTAAAGCAAAAGGCCACTTTATTTCACAAAAAGCAAAAAAACCCAAAAACAGCAAAAAACTTTGCTCCCAAAATAATTTTTTACTTTTTATAAAAACCTTAAAACACCCAAAAAAAACAACAAAAAAATTTCAAAAACAAAAATAAAAAAGGTCGGAGAACACACCGCGAAAAAAATCTGTTGGATTTTGGAGAAAAAAAATTAAGTGTTTTTCCTTAAAAAATGGAATCGAACGAGCGGAGCGAGATACACTCCGAATTACCAAAATATCCACATTGTGCTATTATATGTGGACAAACTGGGTGTGGAAAAACGGAGTTTGTTCTTGATTTATTAGAAAAAGAATATAGTGGGGTTTTTAAACATATAGTTATACTTTGTCCAACAATTCAATGGAACAAAGCATACAAAAATCGTGAATGGATTGGTGATGTTAGAAAACCAAAAACAAAAAATCTAATAATTGTTAATCCCATTGTCAAAGAAGAAGAGAAACTACAAGAACTACTAAGAATGTTTTTTAAAAAATATGCTACTCGTCCAACATTATATATCATTGATGATTGCAGTGCAACAAAAGAATTAACAAAGAAAAAAGATATGCTGTCTGAGCTTGCATTTTCAGGAAGACACGCGGAACAATCAGTGTGGGTCATTTCACAGAGATACAACTCTGTTTTAAAAGACTTAAGAGAACAAACAAAATGGTTGTGCATGTTTTACACAAAAGATAGAGATAGTTTTGATAATTGTCTAAGAGAAATGATGTTATTCCTACATTAGAAGAAAGACAAAGAATAAAGGAAGAACTTAAAAAAAGAAACATCGTAAATTAATATTAAAGACAGATCAACCTACCGATTTTTGGTTACTTGATTAGCAATTCTTAAGCAATTCTTAAGCTATTCTTAAGTAATGCTTTAGCAATTTTTAGTAATGCTTTAGTAATTTAGCAAAATAAGCAATAAAAAAGCAATGCTATTAGAAATATTAACAATTATAACAAATACTGCAGTATTATCATTAGTTGGTTATTTTGTATTTAGTTTTGTAAAATTAAAAATAAATTATTTTCGTTTTTGAAACATATAAAATGAATGCCGAAGAATTATTGAGCGAAAAATTGTCGAAAATATAAATATTGATGATGATAAACAAGAAAAAAACGCGAGAGATTATCATCTGTTGTTGCTGGTGAAACAGTAAACAATATTTGGGTAAAGAATTACAACTGTCAGATATTGACAAAATGACACCAGAACAAATAGACAAACTATACTGTAAATATGAAGCTAGATTAGAGCTAGTATGACTAAGACATTAGGAAACTCTTTTATAAATTTATATGTTATGGGTGTATCAAAGTATTTCAAAGTTGTCGATCCACCAAAACTAATACAAGACTTGAAGGAAGATCCTTTTCTCAATCACGGTTTAACTAACATATGTTGTGAACTGTATTATAAATATGGAATGTATCTTGCTCCTTTTACTGCAATGTTAACAACAGCAAGACATATCGAACCACTTGCTTCTATTGATTTTAAAAATAAAGATGAAAATAATGACATAAAAAATGATGAATGAAAATTCTAAACAAGAAGAAACTAGCGAGCGAAGCGAACGAGCGGAGCGAGATACACTCCAGTCCCCTTCAAAAGAAGTTTTCAAAAGACCCAAACCAAAAGACCCAAAAGAGTAGCAGCTGGTAAAAAGGTGCAGAAGCAAAAAATGAAAGCTGAATTAAGAAAAAGAAGAAGAAAAATTAAAAAAGAAAATGCAAAATTTAAAATGGCTAGTGAAAAAATGACTTACCACAAATAACAAAAGATTCTGATACAGAAACAGATTATGAATCAAACCATTCGGTCGAGAAACACTCCGGTTCCAAAGTTGATTACAAATTTGTACTTTTTCGATAGGTATTGTTGGATTGGGATTGTTTTTATAACCAAAGTAAGAAACCAGAAAAATGATTAAAGAAATCGTGGTGGGTAAGGAAATAACAAAACCAAAAAACCAGAAAAACAGAAAAGAAATTGATCCTTTTGAATTTAATTAAGAGCAAAGTTAGAATTTAAAATTTAGTACATTAAAATGACAACACCAAAAGACGGAAAACAAATAGCAAATATGTTATATCATGCTGGAGTGGAAACAATGTTAACAGTTGGATATGCAGAAATAGGTAAAAAGTATTTAGAAGGCCAGCACCAAAAGTAGATTTTAATATGAATGATATTTTATGTTATCCATTGATATATTGCTTGCAATGGCAACAAAAGATATGTTGATTAAGCAAGGTATTATACCTGCTGATATTATGAAGTAATAAAGGGAACCGCTTCTTTTTATTTTATTTTATTTTTAGGAATCGCTTGTCGCTCTAATAAAATGGCAAGTGCTTTAGCAATGATGCTTGGTGGGCAATAACAAATGCTTTTGCATTTTCAGGAGTAATTATTTATTTTCACATATGGGTAGTAATGCAAATGAAGAAAAATAAGACATGATAAAGCTATAGAAAAATTAGAAAAGCACAAGCAGATTGGAATAAAAGAAGAATACAAAGATTAGATTTTATCAATGAACAATTACAAAAGGAACATCATGCCGAACATACTTTTGAAGATGTTGACGTAGCAATGAAACAATACTATTACATTACAAGTAAACAATTAACTCCATTATCACCCAAACCTAAACTAAGTGATTTTTATACACCATCAGAAGATCAAAAAATAGAAATTGCATTTGTTGTTGGTGGAATGGTTTTAACAGGTTTTGTTGTTTGGAAGTTAAAATAAGCGAGCGAAGCGAAAGTCTTACTTTTAAAAATAAAAATGTTGGTGAAATTATTTTTACATTATGTGCTTAATAATAATTGTAGTTTCGTGTATACTTTTCCATTTGTTTTAAAACAATACCTAAATGACATATCAAAATACAACACACTTTTGTATGAAAATTGCTAAAATTGAAAAAATTAGTTAGTTTTAGGGTGTAATTCCTGTACTTTTTCTGGTCAATTCCTGTACTTTTCTGGTTAAAACGGCAAAAGTCAAGGAATAAAACAGTACTATTCAAAATGCCCAATAAATGTTACAGATAATTTATTAAGGTTTTATCTAAATTATTATTTAATACAAAATAATTACAACCCAAACATGAGTAAATTAAAAATCTTGTAGATGATTACCTTGAAGAAAATGATACATTTAAATCTAAAAATATTATTCCTTTGATTAAAGTTTTAAAGAGGGTTATAAAGAAATAACAAAATAAATTAAATTTCAGGACATGGTTTTTCAAAACATATTCATAAATTTTGTCAGGTCTAATGAAAGCATCCCAAACAGGAGGAAACTTAGATAACTTTTACCTTTAAACTTTTCCATTACTTCCATTTGTTTTGATGTCAAAGGACATTCTCCATCATCTCTTAAACAACATATCTGATAATTTGATAATTTTATTTTCCTAATATAACTCTAGCATAAGGATCATCTTTCTCGGTATAAGCTTCAATCATTTTTAAAATAAAAATTTAAATTATATATTTTTAATATCCATAAGGAAAACTTCTAATTAGATTTTCATTTTCATAACATACCATTCTTTTATCAAACATATAATCATAAGCTTTAACTTGTTTAACTGTTTTAAGTTGATGATCTTTTCCTATTTTATGTTGTCATATTTTACAGTTTCATATTTTCATTTTCATCAGTAACTATTTTTATTTTTTATCTAATGTAATCTTTTCTTCAACTTCAGCATTTAATCTAAAACCTTTACAACAGCTAACTAGTTTTTCTGTATCTAGTTTCATTGAATAATCTTTTGGACCAGCAGATATAAATTGTTTTATGTGATTAGCATTGTGTTTTGAAACAATTTCGTCTGTTAAATCACCTAATTTACTTCCCATCATATTTTCTACTTTTTACATGCTTCAGAACCATCATCATTGTAAATACAAGAATCTGTATCCATGTATAAAACTCTTTCTTGTAGAATATCTAATAATTCGTATAATTTTAATCTAGCATGTGCTGTTGTAAATAAAGCTATATAAACATTTACACTTGGATTAGGTTTAGAATATTCTTCTTTTCTTTATATTCAGTTAATACAATATTTTCATCTAATATCATGGTACTTATATCTTTATATTTTCATTAAATACTATTTTAGTTATATGTTCTAAAGTAAAACAATATTCTTTTGTGTAAAATTATCTCTCATACCAAAATGTCCCCATAAATTATTTAAACATATTTTAGCTATAAATCTTAATCCCGAATTGTGTTTAACTTTGTCAATATCTAGATTATAAGCAGCATTATCTATGATATATTGTATTTTGGTTTTACATTCTTTATCGTTCTCACAATCAGGTTTACAATATTTAGGATCACATTTACATCCTGAAGCTTCTTGTTTATATTTCATAAACGTATCTACATAAAGTTTAAATATATCTGTAGATGTTTTTTCAAAATGTTCTAGTTCATATATTTTTGTAATTTATAACCTTTTTCTATTGCTTTATCTATTTCTATTGTAGACCAAGTTCCTACTATAACTCTTTCCTCATTAGAATGTATACATTTTCATTTTAATATTTTTACATTCTTTACATCTTTTTATTTCATGTATTTTATCATGTTTATTTAAAGTAGGATCATCTATGTGTTTACATTTAAAAGATATTTTATTCATACATGTTCTACATAATCCAAAAGTAATTTATGTGTATTATCACTAGTTAATTGTTTATAAGGTAAAACAGGGTGATACAATCCTTTAGGTGGTAATATTTTACATTTCATTATTCCGAAATAATTATTTTTATATAATCATCTACAGAAATATCTGTATATGTAATAGGATGTCCTATAGGATATTTACAATATTTATTTACTGATGGATACAGAGAACAAAATCTACATATCTACCTTTTAAATCAGAAAGATTATTGTATAATTGAATAGTTTCTGTTCTTCCTCCATAAAATGCATCTCTTTTATCAATAGGTTTTAAATGTGGATCAACTTCAGGATATTTTTGTTGATCAAACTCACATTCCCATATTGTATGAATTTTTACATTTGGTTTTAGATAATCTTCAATAGTTTTAAGTCTTTCTTTAGTTTGGTCATATAACTCTTTCATAGTTTTTTATTTCTATCTTTTTACATATTTCTTCAGGACTATAACATTTTGTACATCCATGCCAATAACATCCAAAAATTCATAAACATTACGCATTTTATTTTCTCTATCATAATAATAACCATCGACTTTATAACATTTATTATTAATGAATAATTTCTTTTCACCTGCTCTTTTAGCATGTTGAATCATTATACCATATTCTAAAGAAATATACTCTAACCATTGTATTGATTTTTGTGAATGTACTTCTTTAATTGTCATCTTTTGTGAATTACAATTGTTTCATTTGTTAACATTAATGTTTTAAATATTTTTGTACAACATTGAGCAATTGTAATATATTGAAATGGATCAATACAATTATTGGTTATATTTAAAAATAATTTTTATACAATGTACAACCTTTTGACAAAATTAAAACATCCAAAAACAATAATAAAATATTTCTTTATAGAATTTAAATTTTTATCTTTTTTGTTTCATACCATTTGTCAAATTCTTTTTATTTTTGGTAGTCATAGTATCAAAACCATAATATTTTTATCAGGATATTTACCTTTGTATTTTTGGTTTTCTGTTGTATTAAAATAATGTGGAAAGTATCCTTTGTTACCTTCAAAACCAAATGTTTTTGGGAAAGCAGCTAATCCACACAATGTAAAATTTATTGAATCTATAAATCTTAAATTTATTCCTTTAATAAACATAGCTGTTAATTTTAGTCCAGAAGAAATTATGTTATGTTCAATTTTATTTTTACAATGTATCCTAAAATCGGTTGCATATCATAACCTTTTCCATAATGTGAAATAAAAGTGTAGTCTTTAAATTTGTCTCTTATGAAATATTTACAAAAGTTGTCTATTACAGAATTTGTTTCATATTTAATTTTTCTACATCACTAAAACAATCATCTATGTCTAATTCTAACAAGTTTAAATCATCAATATTGAAATCACATTTAAATACTTTTACATAGTTATTTTAAAACAGTAAATATTTTCTAAATCGTAAGCTATACAAAATTCATTATATGTATTCCTGTTTCTTGATTTGCTTCAAAATCAAAATATATATATTTATTATTTTTACTTGTTTTGGTACTGATGGTTTCATATAACATAAGTGTTCTTCATTACTTTCCGTGTATTTTTCGTAACATATTAAACATATTTTTCACCACATTTATGGTTTTTACCTGTATATGTTTTATTACATTTTCACAAACAAGTTGTTTTTAATAGTTGTTACTGTATTATCTTTACATGTATGTTGTTCAGTATAACCAATTAAACATAATTTACAAAATCTACGTTTTGCTAAAATCCTGTTATGTTTGTTATTGTATCAAAATGTTCATCATGATAATATAAATATATTTGTTCGTTGTATTCTTCATCACCATTATATAAAATATGTTCTGTACTATTTGATGTAAAATAATTATTCTCATATCAAGATAATTTTCAAAATTTTAAATCTTCCAAATCATTTCCTTCTTTTTATTTCTACTTCTGATTGTTCATGTAAATTTTCAGCAACTCTTTTTGTAATGGTCTACCCTCTTTAATGTGTTTTAATTGTGAGTTTGTAAAATTTTCTAACAACTTGTTTGAAGCTAAAGAAGTTACAATTGCTCTTGCTAAACATATTGTATCATTATTTTTATTTGTATGATACTACTTTTATTTATTGCATCTAATATTTTTAAAGCTTTACCTTTTCCTCTTTTATTGGGTATAATAGTAACTTCAAAATAACTTCTTCTAAATTTAATTCTTCAGCACTATTTAATAATCTGTCCATTTGATCCATGAATAACTTTTTAACTGTATTATATGTTCTTATAGGCCAGCTTTTATGTTTAGCAATTATGATTTCATGAATAGGTACTATTTTAATTCTTCCATTAGGGTAATCTTTATAGAATAATCTATCATGTGATCAAAAGCATTTGTAAATGTTTCTGGTTTTTCATCCTTTAGACTAATTTTATAATTAAATACATAAATACTTGCTTTATGTTTATATTTTTTGTCAAAACAAGTTTATATGAATCTCCTTGCTTGGATAAAATTTTATCCTTTTTGCCTCCATTTTTAAGAAACAATTTTAGTTATATTTAAAATGTCTAAAATAAATCTAACAAATAAATTAGCAGATGAATTACATCATAGAGTTGTAAAATCTTTTCCTAAAAGACGTGTTTATGTCAATTCAATAGATCAAACATGGGCGGTTGATTTGATAGATATGCAACAATATTCAAAACAAAATAAACACTATAAATATTTATTAGCAGCTATAGATATTTTTAGTAAAATGGTTGGTTAGTTCCATTAAAAATAAAACAGGAGTAACAGTAAGTGAAGCATTTAAAACATTATTTAAAGAAAGAAAACCAATGTATATTTGGTCGGATAAAGGATCTGAATTTTATAATCGACAAGTAAAAGAATTGTTAAAAGATAATAACATAAAGTTATATTCAACTGAGAATGAGGAAAAGAGCAGCGTGGTGGAACGCTGGATAGGTACAATGAAACAACATATGTTTAAATACTTTACTGCTAATGAAACTTTTAAATATTATGATATATTGGATAAATTAGTTAAAAATTATAATAATACAGTACATTCTTCAATTAAAATGACACCTGTTAAAGCAAGTAAATTAGAAAATGAATTAACCGTGTATAAAATTTATATCCAGAAAAGAAAGAAAATTAAAAACCTAAACTCAAAGTAGGTGTTAGAGTAAGAATAACAAAAAGAAAGGTAAATTTGAAAAGGGTTATACTACTCGTTGGACCAAAGAAATATTTGTAATTGAAAAGTTTTAAATACAAACCCTGTTACTTATAGAATAAAAGATTTAAAAGGCGAAGAAATTAAAGGTGGATTTTATGATCAAGAATTACAGATGACTAACTTTTAAATCTATAGGTACCTGTAAATATTTACAATGATCGATTTAGTTTATTTAAAAGTCATATCCTATTGAATTAAACACTTACTTTAGAAACACTTTTATAAAACCTATATAACAAAAGAAATTTAAATGCCTCAATTGCTTAATATGTTATCAAGGCTATAAAATATCAAGTTTCTTTCAATTTTAATGAGTTATCCATTTTAAATAATAATGATCCCAAGGATCAAATGATACAGAAATAATTATTTCAATAAAATACAACACTTCACATCAATACTTTAATATTTACTAACTTATTATCACAAAGAATAACAATACACCCCATTGAGCATTTTATCACATTAATAAGAGAAGATGAGAACTAGTATTGAATTAAATGATAATTGATAATTCTCTCCATTTTATTATCTTTACTCAAATAATCAATACTATGACTGAATTTTTAAATTGTAAGTGATACAATGATAGATGGAATGTAAAAATATCAACAGTTCTGTAATTGGATTATTGATTAACTCCTTAGTTGCAGTAAACACTTACTTAGTTTCAATAAATACTTACTTAGATACAGTAAACAACTCCTTAGTTGCAGTAAACACTTACTTAGTTTCAATAAATACTTACTTAGATACAGTAAACAACTCCTTAGTTGCAGTAAACACTTACTTAGTTGCAGTAAACACTATCTTAACTACCTAATTGTGACATGTTCATATTCAAAATGGAATCTGAATTGAGAAGATGTAATTTAGTTAAAGTGTCGGATGAATTAGAAAAATTAGAAACGTTGTTAGCAAAACATAATAATACGATAAATTTACAACATACAGAAATAAACAGTACAAAAAGGAAATTGAATTGTTGACCGATAGAATAAACAAAGCTAAAGAAGATTTTGGTGATAAAACAAAAGACGGATTTGGTTGAGATTAACAAGACAAAAGTTAGTGCAAAGACTAAACTCAAAAATTGACAACGAAAAGAACATACGAGAATGAAGAAAAACTACATTGGAAATAAAAATTAGTGGATTGATTACCGAAAGGAATAAGATTGCAGAACTTGTTCGTCAAGACAGCAATTACTAGTAATCAACATTTTAAATCTGCCATCTTCAAAATTAATTTGTGCATCCTGGATTACAAACAGATAAACATTTATTGATTTATTTGCTCCTGCTGTTTTAGTTATTTGGATTGTTATACCTTCGGAGGCATTTTCAATTCTTCTACCTGAACCGTGTAATGAGTTATCATCTGTTGAACGTAAATCTAACCATAATGCATAATTAGTTGTGAGATATTTTTCTAATGTTGTATGAGATAAATTTAAATCTTTTGCAAGTATATTTGTTTCTTTATTTCTTTTGAATTTAAAGCAAAGAATTTATTTATTTCATCCCATTGTTGATATGCGTTCATTCCTTGACTGTATAGTTGATTTGGAACACCTTCTATTGTCATTTCTACTTTTGTTATATTAGGATTATAATAAGTTTCAGTGCTTGTTCTTTCAGGATCTTCGAACAACATTAGAATTCCTTTCATACTTCTAGCTGGAACATTTAAATTGATATTCCACAATGTATCAGATTTGTTTTGGTTATTTTTCTATGTCTTAGTATTCTATCGTACAAAATAACCATCTTACCATCAACTTGTTGTCTTATCTGTCTTGCTAATTCTGCATCGGAAACCATATCAAATTCTAAACAAATGTTTTAATTGTGTAACTTGCATCTGTATCTGTAGATTTAATAACGTTGCTATAATTATTAAATGTAAGTTCATATTCAAGTCTATCACCAAGACCTGATTGATAAAAAGGCATATGAGTTTCTAATAGTTCAAAATCAAGTGGGATACAAAATCTGTTTTTATATGCTAATGCAATTGCTTCATCACCCGTATCATTTGATTTATCACCTACACCAACTCTGTGTTTCAACATGTTTGTTTCACCAATACCTTGGTATGCCATATTTGTTCGTTCAGATGAAGATTTCCACAAATCGGTATAACAATGATAAATATCACTATCATCAATTGACATAATTTCATTTCCACTTATACGAATTGTTGTTTTTTTAACTATTGCTCTTCCTATGTTTGGATATATGGTTGCATTGTCGTCTGTAGATGATGTAAGATCTATCTCAAATGCTAATCTTGTTGTTCCTGGAACAATAACATCATTATTGCTTAGATTGGGAATCTCACTAATAGCTGTTGATTTTGATCAATAGTTGAAGGATTATTAGTTATTACTACACTTTGACGAATACCTTTCACACCACGAGGTTCTCTTATTTTCTGTAAGGATTTAATTTGTTTCCGTATGCCGACATTTTTAAGGATTAAATTTGTTATAAAAATAATTCAATTACCGCTGATACTAGAGTATTGATACATGAAGAATTATCACTCTTACTAACAAAACCTATTATATCTCCAGCCTTAACTTCAAAGGTGTATCAAAGTTATGATAACCTTGTGTGACACTACTACCCAAACTTATTCCGTAACCATATGGCTCATTATTATTAACAGTCATCATAACGGCTATATCATCTGTGTTTGTTTTCAGACTTACTAAACTCATACCCAATATTTGTCCTGGAAAGTTCATTACATAATAACCACCACCATCACCAAAATTAAACATTTGATTTGTATGTATTGAACCATCAATTCCAGCATTTATACTTATTATTTTTCTGTCTGGTTTATTTTAATATTAGTAACTATATTTTCAACATTTAAAACTCTGATGGTTAGGGCAGCGACACTCCGGCGTAAATCTCTATCCTTAGTATCCATTGTTCGAAGCTCACTCTTCATATTTAATATTTCCTTTTTATTTCCGATGTATCTACGTGTTTTTCTTGACACCAAGTATGCTCATTTTATTAAATAAATTATACAATTTCTAAAACACAATTAATTGGTAAATTATTAATTATCTTTTATTATTTTCGTCTCTTATTTCTAATTTCAATTCTGTTATATCACCATTTACCAAATACTTATATTCCGGATTCTCAAATCTTATTGTTATAATATCCCCAAACTCTTTATTTTCAACTGGAACAACAGCCAACAAAGTACTCGGCATACCATCAAGATAATTATAAGAAGTGCTAACTTGTTCCAAATGGATAAACAATGATTTATTGATAGCAAAATCTACAAATTTTTTCCATAATGTAATTCATTAGGTTCGAATTTACGTTCATTATTAAATCCTAACATATTTTTCAAATCTTCATTTATCCTTAACTCAATAGGAGTGTTTAATGAAGCAATACCATTTGTTTCATTTACGGATAATACAATATCTTTTTAAAATTCATCCGCTATTTGTTGGAAACTATAATAACCATCTTTAACCCTATGAAGTCTTTCTCCTGTTTGTCTTATAACCCCATTATAAACGTTATACCAACCTACACCGTATCTTATAAATTTTAAACCTATACGTTTATTTCCATCTCTGTTATCAATGTATTGTTGTAAGTTTATTGTCTTGTCAATATTTGAAATAGTATGATACATTTTAATATAAAAAAATGTGTTATTTTAGATTACAAAAATGATAACAAAAGAATTTAAATATAATCCAAATGTATCATATAATCCAAGTGTTAAGTATTCTAAAAAGATATAAATCTTGTCGATCAAATAATATTTGTAAATCAAAAGAAAACTTTAAAACAGCTTTCCCGATTTATTTCAAAATATCAAAACCCATCATTACACACCAACGAACCATGGAATACATGGATTCATTCTTCGTTTGATTGGTGGCAATGTCAGTTAAACTTTGCAGTCTGGTGTGCAAGTACAGGATGTGGTGTTTCCTACAATAACCATATACAAAACACTTCAAATCTTACTAAATCACTTTATACATTTCACTTATATTATTGCATTGCCAGAATTTTAAAAGAACTTAAATCACCTTTACCAACAGATTCTTCTTTCTGTTATTACAAAACCCATATGACAAAGCTGCATATCAAAATTATGCAATGAATTTGATGTTTCTCCAAATACAGATTGGAGACAAAAGTAGAATCATCATCTAAAGGATTAGGAACTTTTTCTGAATATTATAAACCAAGTGGTGAATACAGATATCATCATTCAGGGATGGTCCTTCTTTAATATTCATGATACAATTCGTCATACAAAAGATATAAGTATGGCTTGGACAACATTTATATTAGATAAATCAGAGGGTTTTACAAAAGCAGGTATTGAACGTATCAATGAAAGTATTAGAATGTTTGTATGGGCATTATTAGGGCACAATCTCAAACAAGGGTAGAAATATTAAAAGTAGGAACAGGATTTGATGCACAAAAACAATTCTTAGCAAATGTACAAGATGTTATTAATAGTCCTATCGATTTACCCACTCAGATAAAAAATTATCAAAATGTTTTAAAATACGCAAGAAGTAAAGTTGATTATGCTTATGGACTTGGTTTATATATGTCTCCCAGTGATATGGTATTACAAATTGATACCATTGTTGGTTATAATAACAAAATTGTAATTGCAACAGAAAATCAAACACTCGGTTTAAATGATGATTTAAATAATAAAATTGTGATTTTACCGGTCTCGATCCTGTCGATTTCCAACCAAATAAACCAAAACCGATTCAACAATCTCAATCAGAACCAAAAAATCAGAACCAGTTCAAATAGAAACAACACAAAAAATGAATATGACGAACACGAAGATAATAAAAAGCAATAATATTTGGAAGTATTGTATTAGGTATTACAGCACTTATTATTTATAAAATTTATTAATTTATTTTTTAAATATTCCTAGCAGCAGCATACAATAAACCAACAACCAAAACAAGCAAAGCCCATAAGTTGTTTGCAAACCAATTTACTACGTCTTTTGTTGCAGACAATAACCAAGATACAATAGAACCTATAATACCTGGTAATGCAGCTGCTAATTTTCCTGCAAGAAAAGATAATAGTTTTCCAAGATTTTTAATTGTTTTTATCCAGTCTTGTAAACCACCTTTTGATGGTGGAGGAGGAGGAGAAGGAGAAAAGTAGTTCCACC
>JAASAO010001172.1:0-36817 GCA_017311375.1 Mytilus coruscus | reverse complement strand
GGTCTGTCCATAGATGTGAGCGAACCCCAAAATTCATTTGACCATAGGTACTTGATATTTAATATTCTTAAATATTTCACTGAAATCCATTTTGTTGCAGATAAAAACAGGGGACGGAATAACAATTTACCAGACGGGGACTCATACAAATGGACAGACGGACGAACTTATACGAATGGACAAACGGACGAACCTATACGAATGGATAGACGGACGAACTTGTACCAATCGACAGACGGACAAACTTATACGAATGGACAGACGGGCGAACTTAAACGAATGGATAGACGGACGAAATTATGCGAACGAACAGATGGACGAACTTATACGTATGAACAGATGGACGAACTTATACGAATGGGCAAAGGATCGCTACTGGTATGTAAACTTGTTTTAATACGCGAGAATATTTTCAATCTAACGGTGGCGATTCCGTTCTTTTCAATGACATTACCGCAACGTAATTTACTCGAAATGTGCAAACCGATTATATCTTAAAAAGGAGAGATCCTTATTGTTTGTAACATGTTAAATGACGAGATTGACACCACTTTGTTAAAAAAAGAGAAGTTATTATCGTAAAAAATGAATTACATGGACTGTAATATACTGCCTTTAAATTGCCTATGCTATAAAATTGAATTTTATACTTTTACACCTAGTATTTATTCACCAGCTATAGTCCTGAAGAGACACAAGACGATGACTAATACTATAAATCATTTGGGTTGTCTTTCATTTATACAAAAAAAAATTCGTTCATTTGTTATTGAGGTAAATCACACGTAACATGTACAAATAGTACAAATTTTACATTCTGAATCAATGTGTAATGTCAACAGGGGCGTGACAGACGTGCGCCCTAAATAAAGTCAGTAATTGCGAGTACTCTCAAATCGTACTTTCTTGTTTATTTGACCTGTTGATACTAATTGTAATGCTTTTTTTGTTATTTAATGTTATTCAGGGTTATATCTGGTCTATATACCAGCTTTGATTAGTGTTTGGTACTAATATAAATTTCCACTTCGTACTATGAACATCAAAATTATTTATTTTGTAAAAATATTTCCTTTCTCTATTGTAACTGTACACGTATACCTAACAACAAAATTATTTTCATTTACCTGTGTTTAAAGTTATTGCAAATGGCTGATATTTTTGTTCGAGCATATTGTTTTTCTTAAATTGTTTAACATTTCATACCGATATACATGTTACTTTTATTATTCTTCCCTCAGTTTATTTATTTTGTATTTACATTGTATCATAGGTCAAATTTATTTGTTCAGTGTATGTTCAATGGTGTTAATATGTCCTTTGATTGAGTTAAGCTATTTCATTTGATATTTTTTAGTGTGTTTTTCTATGTTGTGATGTTACACTATTGTTTCAGAAAAAGGGTGAAGGTTTGGTACCGTTAAAACGTTTAAACCCGCTGCATTTGTTTGCACCTGTCCTAAGTCAGGAATCTGATGTTCAGTAGTTGTCGTTTGTTTACGTGGTTCATAAGTGTTTCTCGTTTCTCATTTTTTATATAGATTAGACCGTTGGTTTTCCCGTTTGAATGGTTTTACACTAGTAATTTTTGGGGCCCTTTATAGCTTGCTGTTCGGTGTGAGCCAAGGCTCCGTGTTGAAGACCGTACTTTGACCTATAATGGTTTACTTTTATAAATTTTGACTAGGATGGAGAGTTGTCTCATTGGCACTCATACCACATCTTCTTATATCTAAAGCATGGGTTGCAATCAACATTACTTTAAATAACATTTTGAAAAGACTATGCCCCTCCTAGGCCTGTATATATGCTTTAACACGTTGTTCCCGGATCTTATTTGATTAAACTAGGATCTTCTTGAAATATACAAGTGAATGCATGTATTAACATGTGCCTGTCCGACTATGTCAGGAATATCGTCAGCCATTGTCGTATGGAATTTGTGTTGGTGACAGATCTTTGATTGTTTCTGTAAATTTACCCCTCCCCCCTTTTTTTTTAGACTTATTTAGACGATTTACAGCTTGTCTAGTGTTTGGACACCTGTATGATAAGAACTTGAGATATATGTTTTTCTCTATGTGTATTTTGGTTATTTTTGTCGTCGAGTGACTGTCTTATGTATTACATATACACTCCTTCATTCGCAGTGAAAAGTCATGAAAACTATTATTCTGGTAAGTGATGACGTACGTAAAACAAGTGTGATTTCTATTGTAGTTTTTCTTTATAACCTTGCTGGAGGCACCCCCTGTTTTATGTTATGACGTCATTATATAATGTGAACATGCAGAGCGTACCATAAACACTGGGGCAGTGGGTATCTGACAATAGTCAAATTTTCAATGTCACGTTTGTCTTGATCTTACTAGTTTGAAGTCTTCCATCTCTGTTATTGAATTTTTGTCATTTATGTCAAGTTAAGTGAAAAAGAAGGTTAATGCAACTTGTATAAAGTTGTGTTTAATAATTTAAATAGCTTTTGGACAAAATGATTGTGTTAAAGCTATAGTCATCACACACAAGCCTTTGTTACGTATTTTTCTACAATAACTATTTGATCACCAAGTATTCCCACTATAAAATATACGTTATATAACACTGCAATTAATATTTTGAATAAAGAATGTGTTTTTCTATGCCGATCAATGAAAACAAATCACATGGAACATGTCTCGGTCCAATTTTCTAAAGAATACCTTCAACCACGGCTATGTTTACGGCTGAATAACATTTTAATTTTAAGGAAACATAATTGGAAAATATTTAATTGCATTTAAAGTTCAAGGTTTCATTATTCCCTTCTACAGTTCAATGGGAAACATGCGTGCCTGCGTGCCACATTGTATGTTATGATCATCAGAACAAGAGGAGGTATAATATCAGACAGTCCTAGGCACCTTAATTCACAATAATTCTTATATGATCATCTACATATTCTTGAATGCGATTGGTTTTTTAGCACCCCCTCCCCCTTGGATTACGCTTTGATGCACCATATTGCAGAAAATACTTTTGTAACCTTTGTAAATACTGGGTCTATTTCACTGTGATGTCATATTTAGGATACACCAAAGACGAAATTTAAAGAAACACATTTTTTTGGGGGAAGGGGGCTGAGAATTATAAGTATTCAACATATTTTTTATAGGTTATTATGGCGTTAACTGGCAACTTTTCATAAACAAGCCAGTTAGTGAGTGCATCAGCCAAGTGTTCACATCTCGAGTACATAATAGTACTGAAAACATCTGTTTTATCCTATATTAAGTTGGTTCAGTATTAATTGGATTGAAAAATTATAAACTGGGCCCAATTTTGTATATTAAGATGGACATTTAAGAGGTAGTTGAATTTTAAATAAGTCCGCGACTTTGACCTTATAGACCGGCATTCAAAACAATCTGGTCGTTGGCAGCAATCAATATACATTATACCATCTGTAGAAGTCAATCCACAGATTGATGTAGACTTATAATAGCTAGCAAACCCCCTTTCCAAACTGGTGGTATTAGATGTCTTTAATCTAGCAATGAAGTGCGAGCTTTTGTTGAGGCCTCTTTGTTACTATTAAATTCACTGTTTCTTTTGGTTCCGTTAATTGCTTGTTGGGATAATAGGCAATAACATGATAAATCTTATCCATCATAAATATATACCTCAAACTACCTAAAAATTTTGATGAGTGGAACACAGATTTCCTATTCTTTATTACTGCCTAGTGTTGCTACAGCTGTACAAGGTGAGATGAGGATGAGATGAATTATTGCTGCCTAGTGTTGCTACAGCTGTACAAGGTGAGATGAGGATGAGATGGATTATTGTTGCCTAGTGTTGCTACAGCTGTACAAGGTGAGATGAGGATGAGATGGATTATTGCTGCCTAGTGTTGCTACAGCTGTAATAAGGTGAGATGATAATGAGATGGATAATTGCGCCTAGTGTTGCTACAGCTGTACAAGGTGAGATGAGGATGGAATGGATTATTGTTGCTACAGCTGTACAAGATGAGATGAGGATGAGATTAATTATTGCTGCCTAGTGTTGCTACAGCTGTACAAGGTGATATGAGGATGTGATGGATTATTGCTGCCTAGTGTTGCTACAGCTGTACAAGGTGAGATGAGAATGAGATGAATTATTGCTGCCTAGTGCTGCTACAGCTGTACAAAGTGAGATGAGATGGAATGGATTATTGTTGCCTAGTGTTGCTACAGCTGTACAAGGTGAGATGAGGATGAGATGGATTATTGCTGGCTAGTGTTGCTACAGCTGTACAAGGTGAGATGAGGATGAGATGAATTATTGCTGCCTAGTGTTGCTACAGCTGTACAAGGTGAGATGAGAATGAGATGGATAATTGCTGCCTAGTGTTGCTACAGCTGTACAAGGTGATATGAGGATGGAATGGATTATTGTTGCCTAGTGTTGCTACAGCTGTACAACATGAGATGAGGATGAGATGGATTATTGCTGCCTAGTATTGCTACAGCTGTACAAGGTGAGATGAGGATGAGATGGATTATTGCTGCCTAGTGTTGCTACAGCTGTACAAGGTGAGATGAGGATGAGATGGATTATTGCTGCCTAGTATTGCTACAGCTGTACAAGGTGAGATGAGAATGAGATGGATAATTGCTGCCTAGTGTTGCTACAACTGTACAAGGTGAGATGAGGATGGAATAGATTATTGTTGCCTAGTGTTGCTACAGCTGTACAAGATGAGATCAGGATGAGATGAATTATTGCTGCCTAGTAATGCTACAGCTGTACAAGGTGATATGAGGATGAGATGGATTATTGCTGCCTAGTATTGCTACAGCTGTACAAGGTGAGATGAGAATGAGATGGATTATTGCTGCCTAGTGTTGCTACAGCTGTACAAGTTGAGATGAGAATGAGATGAATTATTGCTGCCTAGTGTTGCTACAGCTGTACAAGATGAGATGAGGATGGAATGGATTATTGTTGCCTAGTGTTGCTACAGCTGTACAAGGCGAGATGAGGATGAGATGGATTATTGCTGCCTAGTGTTGCTACAGCTGTACAAGGTGAGATGAGGATGAGATGGATTATTGCTGCCTAGTGTTACTACAGCTGTACAAGGTGAGATGAGGATAAGATGAATTATTGCTGCCTAGTGTTGCTACAGCTGTACAAAGTGAGATGAGGATGGAATGGATTATTTGCTGCCTAGTTTTTCTACAGCTGTACAAGGTGAGATTAGGATGAGACGGATTATTGCTGCCTAGTGTTGCTACAGCTGTACAAGGTGAGATGAGGATCAGATGAATTATTGCTGCCTAGTGTTGCTACAGCTGTACAAAGTGAGATGAGGATGGAATGGATTATTTGCTGCCTAGTGTTGCTACAGCTGTACAAGGTGATATGAGGATGAGATGGATTATTGCTGCCTAATGTTGCTACAGCTGTACAAGGTGAGATGTGGATGAGATGGATTATTGCTGCCTAGTGTTACTACAGCTGCACAAGATAGGATGATAATAGAATGGATAATTGCTGTCTAGTGTTGCTACAGCTGTACAAGGTGATATGAGGATGAGATGGATTATTGCTGCTTAATGTTGCTACAGCTGTACAAGGTGAGATGTGGATGAGATGGATTATTGCTGCCTAGTGTTACTACAGCTGTACAAGATAGGATGATAATAGAATGGATTATTGCTGTCTAGTGTTGCTACAGCTGCACAAGATAGGATGATAATAGAATGGATTATTGCTGTCTAGTGTTGCTACAGCTGCACAAGATAGGATGATAATAGAATGGATTATTGCTGTCTAGTGTTACTACAGCTGCACAAGATAGGATGATAATAGAATGGATTATTGCTGTCTAGTGTTACTAAAGCTTCACAAGATAGGATGATAATAGAATGGATTATTGAGATCTAGTGTTGCTACAGCTGAACAAGATAGGATGATAATAGAATGGATTATTGCTGTCTAGTGTTACTACAGCTGCACTAGATAGGATGATAATAGAATAATCTATTCTATCCATTCTATTATCATTCTATCCATTCTATTCTATCTATTCTATTATTGCTGTCTAGTGTTACTACAGCTGCACTAGATAGGATGATAATAGAATGGATAGAATAGATTATTGCTGCCTAGTATTGCTACAGCTGTACAAGGTGAGATGAGAATGAGATGGATTATTGCTGCCTAGTGTTGCTACAGCTGTACAAGGTGAGATGATAATGAGATGAATTATTGCTGCCTAGTGTTGCTACAGCTACAAGATGAGATGAGGATGGAATGGATTATTGTTGCCTAGTGTTGCTACAGCTGTACAAGGTGAGATAAGGATGAGAAGGATTATTGCTGCCTAGTGTTGCTACAGCTGTACAAGGTGAGATGAGGATGAGATGGATTATTGGTGCCTAGTGTTACTACAGCTGTACAAGGAGAGATGAGGATAAGATGAATTATTGCTGCCTAGTGTTGCTACAGCTGTACAAAGTGAGAGGAGGATGGAATGGATTATTTGCTGCCTAGTATTGCTACAGCTGTACAAGGTGAGATGAGGATGAGATGGATTATTGCTGCCTAATATTGCTACAGCTGTACAAGGTGAGATATGGATGAGATGGATTATTGCTGCCTAGTGTTACTACAGCTGTACAAGATAGGATGATAATAGGATGGATAATTGCTGTCTAGTGTTGCTACAGCTGTACAAGGTGATATGAGGATGAGATGGATTATTGCTGCTTAATGTTGCTACAGCTGTACAAGGTGAGATGAGGATGAGATGGATTATTGCTGCCTAGTGTTACTACAGCTGTACAAGATAGGATGATAAGAGGATGGCTAATTGTTGTCTAGTGTTGCTACAGCTGTACAAGGTGATATGAGGATGAGATGGATTATTGCTGCTTAATGTTGCTACAGCTGTACAAGGTGAGATGTGGATGAGATTGATTATTGCTGCCTAGTTTTACTACAGCTGTACAAGATAGGATGATAATAGAATGGATAATTGTTGTCTAGTGTTGCTACAGCTGCACAAGATAGAATGATAATAGAATGGATTATTGCTGTCTAGTGTTACTACAGCTGCACAAGATAGGATGATAATAGAATGGATTATTGCTGTCTAGTGTTACTACAGCTGCACTAGATAGGATGATTATAGAATGGATTATTGCTATCTAGTGTTACTACAGCTGCACAAGATAGGATGATAATAGAATGGATTATTGCTGTCTAGTGTTACTACAGCTGCACAAGATAGGATGATAATAGAATGGATTATTGCTGTCTAGTGTTACTACAGCTGCACTAGATAGGATGATTATAGAATGGATTATTGCTGTCTAGTGTTACTACAGCTGCACTAGATAGGATGATAATAGAATTGATTATTGCTGTCTAGTGTTACTACAGCTGCACAAGATAGGTTAATAATATAGAATGGATTATTGCTGTCTAGTGTTGCTATAGCTGTACAAGGTGAGATGAGGATGAAATGGAATAATCAAGATGTACAAATTAATCATTGAAGGAATTTGATAATAGTGTATACAATTTTAACACTTTTAAATAAAATAATGCAAGATAATATTTAATATTTTGAATAAAAAAGCCCCAATTCTTTAGTTTTTATTTTTTTTCTAAATGGATTTTGAAAAAGTTTGAGTTTTCTTGTTATTTGATTAATGCCACTTTTTTGTAATCCAGTTATTTCATGGCAATGGAAAAAAACAGACTGAACACTTTGAACCATCATCAAAAAGCAGTGATAAACAACACAGTTTACCACTAACCAGTACACCAATACAATACAAACACAGTTTACCACTAACCAGTACATCAATACAATACAAATACAGTTTACCACTAACCAGTACATCAATACAATACAAACACAGTTTACCACTAACCAGTACATCAATACAATACAAACACAGTTTACCACCAACCAGTACATCAATACAATACAAACACAGTTTACCACTAACCAGTACACCAATACAATACAAACACAGTTTACCACTAACCAGTACATCAATACAATACAAACACAGTTTACCACTAACCAGTACATCAATACAATACAAACACAGTTTACCACCAACCAGTACATCAATACAATACAAACACAGTTTACCACTAACCAGTACACCAATACAATACAAACACAGTTTACCACTAACCAGTACATCAATACAATACAAACACAGTTTACCACTAACCAGTACATCAATACAATACAAACACAGTTTACCACAAACCAGTACACCAATACAATACAAATAGATATAAGAAGATGTGGTATGAGTGCCAATGAGACAACTCTCCATCCAAGTCAAAATTTATAAATGTAAACCATTATAGGTCAAAGTACGGTCTTCAACACGGAGCCTAGGCTCACACCGAACAGTAAGCTATAAAGGGCCCCAAAAATTACTAGTGTAAAACCATTCAAACGGGAAAACCAACCCACAGTTTACCACTAACTAGTACATCAATACAATACAAACACAGTTTACCACTAACCAGTACATCAATACAATACAAACACAGTTTACCACTAACCAGTACACCAATACAATACAAACACAGTTTACCACTAACCAGTACATCAATACAATACAAACACAGTTTACCACTAACCAGTACACCAATACAATACAAACACAGTTTACCACTAACCAGTACACCAATACAATACAAACACAGTTTACCACTAACCAGTACATCAATATAATACAAACACAGTTTACCACCAACCAGTACATCAATACAATACAAACACAGTTTACCACTAACCAGTACATCAATACAATACAAACACAGTTTACCACAAACCAGTACATCAATACAATACAAACACAGTTTACCACTAACCAGTACACCAATACAATACAAACACAGTTTACCACTAACCAGTACACCAATACAATACAAACACAGTTTACCACCAACCAGTACACCAATACAATACAAACACAGTTTACCACTCACCAGTACACCAATACAATACAAACACAGTTGACCACTCACCAGTACATCAATACAATACAAACACAGTTTACCACTAACCAGTACATCAATACAATACAAACACAGTTGACCACCAACCAGTACATCAATACAATACAAACACAGTTGACCACTAACCAGTACATCAATACAATACAAACACAGTTGACCACCAACCAGTACATCAATACAATACAAACACAGTTGACCACTAACCAGTACATCAATACAATACAAACACAGTTTACCCTTAACCAGTACACCAATACAAAACAAACACAGTTGACCACCAACCAGTACACCAATACAATACAAACACAGTTGACCACCAACCAGTACACCAATACAATACAAACAGAGTTTACCACTAACCAGTACACCAATACAATACAAACACAGTTTACCACTAACCAGTACATCAATACAATACAAACACAGTTTACCACTAACCAGTACATCAATACAATACAAACACAGTTTACCACTAACCAGTACACCAATACAATACAAACACAGTTTACCACCAACCAGTACACCAATACAATACAAACACACAACCAGTACACCAATACAATACAAACACAGTTTACCACCAACCAGTACATCAATACAATACAAACACAGTTTACCACCAACCAGTACACCAATACAATACAAACACAGTTTACCACCAACCAGTACATCAATACAATACAAACACAGTTTACCACCAACCAGTACACCAATACAATACAAACACAGTTTACCACCAACCAGTATACCAATACAATACAAACACACAACCAGTACACCAATACAGTACAAACACAGTTTACCACCAACCAGTACATCAATACAATACAAACACAGTTTACCACCAACCAGTACACCAATACAATATAAACACAGTTTACCACCAACCAGTACACCAATACAATACAAACACAGTTGACCACCAACCAGTACATCAATACAATACAAACACAGTTTATCACTAACCAGTACACCAATACAATACAAACACAGTTTACCACTAACCAGTACATCAATACAATACAAACACAGTTTACCACTAACCAGTACATCAATACAATACAAACACAGTTTATCACCAACCAGTACACCAATACAATACAAACACAGTATCAAATTTCAACTTTTATTATAAAACATGATGAGCTATAAAATGGTTTGCAGCCACCATGTTTTCTAAGTAACAATGTATAAACAACCATAACAATGTTAACACAATGTATTTATGTTGTATCATTGTGTAACACAATGTATTTATGTTGTATCATTGTGTAACACAATGTATTTATGTTGTATCATTGTGTAACACAATGTGTTTATGTTGTATCATTGTGTAACACAATGTATTTATGTTGTATCATTGTGTAACACAATGTATTTATGTTGTATCATTGTGTAACACAATGTATTTATGTTGTATCATTGTGTAACACAATGTGTTTATGTTGTATCATTGTGTAACACAATGTATTTATGTTGTATCATTGTGTAACACAATGTATTTATGTTGTATCATTGTGTAACACAATGTATTTATGTTGTATCATTGTGTAACACAATGTATTTATGTTGTATCATTGTGTAACACAATGTATTTATGTTGTATCATTGTGTAACACAATGTATTAATGTTGTATCATTGTGTAACACAATGTATTTATGTTGTATCATCTTGTAGATTATTTAACTACATACTCATTTAAGTTCTCACTTTTGGACTAATGTCAATTCCAAAACATTATTTTCCTACAAAATATCATAATTTATATATACATTTAAGGACCAGTTGAGAATAAATAGTTCACCCATTTTGTGCATATATCACAGTTCAATTTCTAATCAATAAGCTAAAAGTAAAAATGAAATTGTCGAAAATCTCAAGACCAAACATTTAGCTGCAGGTTAGAAAATTATTTATTCTCTGCAAACTGTAATTTGTTTTTATGTTGAGTATTTGTAAATTGGTCAATTACATATAGATTGTAAACTTTACTGAAATTTCTTTAAGTGCTGTTACATAATCTGCATATCTACAAAAACTTAAATTTTATATGTTGCTTTTCAAAATTTATGAGGAAATTTACTGTATCCTGATCAAATTAAATATTTCATTGGATAAGTCTTACTAACCAAATGTAATTAAATTGTATATTACAATATAAACATATTATTTATGAAAAAATACCATACTATGCACCAAAATAATCCTTTTAATAATCACATTTTAGCTGATAAGATAATCTTTGAAGTACAAAATCATCTTTAAACTAGCAGCATTAGGTAAAGGCAGAGACAGAATAAGAACTAAGGAGGATACAAATCCAGGCTAAAGCAAATTCATTATTTCTCTGTTGTGATAAAGCTGGGATTGTGCTGTGACAAAACTGCTGCATTGTGGGAAAAGCTGGTCAAAATTAAAATTAAGCAAATTTATGTGAGAATTAGATATGTATATGCTGTGTGAGGTAAATCTATAAGGAAAATAGACTAGATTACTGGAATGATGTAGAATAAAACAGGAATATATCCGTGAAGAATACCAACTACTCATGCATAAATAGTTCTGAACCAAAAACACAACCTTTCTGTTACAAAGGTAAGAAAACGAAAGTTCGAAAAGTTGGAAAGATAAAGAATATTTCTACAGAATACTAAGTGGTACCAAGACAATATTCTGCATTTATTTGCCTTCAACAATAAGAATCATTACATGTTCTTACTTTAAAGTTACAAATCAAAGACAAGGGTCAAATGAAAACTGAAATTTTATTTTTTTATTATGCAAAAGATATTAAATCAGTATGCTGTTTTCTTTTTGTTTTTCTTCATAAAACTTTCATGTTTTGATAATCAACTTATATTTCACATTTGCGATAAGTATAACTTAACTTAAAATTTATATTAACTAATTCACTTGACAATTTTCGTCTTTTTAAAGATAATGATTCCTGAAGACAAACTATGCTATTCTAATTCAACACAATGTATATAACACTCACACTTTCAATACAAGACTACTTTAGTTATAGTATACCACAGTTTGATTTATCTTTCCTCAATCATACCTTTTACTAACGTCCTTTCAATCACTCAACTAACTCCAATAAATAAAATAATTCAAATAACTGTGTCACAAATTTTGTGTGTAAATTAACTTATACAGCTGAATAAATAATTTTTTCCTAAATAACACTTAACAACAAATTTATTTTATGTGTGTTAAGTGATTCTTATAATTGTTGAAAAAATCTATTAAAAACTGACCAAGATGCATGAATACATTACTGACAGCAAACTTGACTAACAACCTTCACCTGAACACATTGGCAATGCTGTTGCTTAGCAACCTACTATATTGCACAAATTAAATAAATAATATTGCAAACATATTATCAATGAGTAACTAAGGGGAACATCACTGCTTTCCATGTGCACTAAATACAATTTCCCATTTGTTTTATTGTATATATATAACACTGGCAGTACTTTTAATGTAAATGCTTGGTTGACGTTTTTAAAACAATTAGATAAATCTTATCTGTATTTTCAGCAAAGACTGAAAACCAGGAACCTTATATAGATATTTCTACCATGGTCTTCTGTTGCTACAATATTTAAACATTAAGAAATTTTCTATTTGATAAAATCATTGGTTTTGTATATGATTCTGTGATGACAGAATTTCGCTCAGATCTAGTCCTGTGATGGAATCTGGGAATATTTTTTCTGTTACCCCACTAGTAGGAATCTTTAAAGCTGTGTATGAATACCATTAGACAGTAATCCAGTATGGTCATGGTACAGGGACATTATAATGTCTATCATCCTCTGCTATTAAAGAGATCTGGGACCAGCTACTGTCAGCATCATCAGGGTAGTATGCTACAAAGTCTTCCTGGCCAAACTGTGACAATCGTAATACCTGGATACGCACACTTAATGTGTGACCCAGTAAAAACATTTCAATCTGAAAATACACAAATAAAAAATATCATTACTCATGAGTTGATAGGTTTTAATAAATCAATTGTTTTAAACTCAAACCTCAACTTAAAAAATTACCAAAAAGATAATTTAGTATGTATGTGACTGTGCATCAATAGCTTGTGAAAAATGATTTGTATCCTGAATTTCTAATCTTTTAAAGTAACAATCTAAAGGGAAAGAGTACATCCACTTCATTTGAACTTTGGTGGATAGTTGTCTCATTGGCAATCATACCACATCTCCTTATTTTTATAAAGATGAAATTTTATCTATGGAGAAAAAATTCAAAAAACTTGCCAAGGACACCATATCTTCCCTAAAATCCACAGTGATGGAAACACAAATATAAGTGAAATATGAGTGCAGCCAGATATGACCGCAGAGGTCTAACCCTGAACAGTTGGGGCAAGTTTGGACACAATATTCAAGCTTGATACTGTCTGAATTTGGATTGTGATCAAATTTTTGACATAATATAGGTTTCTGACACAAAATAAATGTGGTCAAAGATCTTTAAAATCTATTGTGCAATACTGTGCAATTGAAGATTTCTTCTTGAAACTTTTCAAAAAATTTAAAATTTGAAAAATTTTGAAGAAAATAAAATTGGAAAAAATCCCCCAAACTTTTGAACCCCCTTTGGAGCAATTACCCCCAAACTCAATCCCAGCCTTCCCTTTGTAGTATGGAACCTTGTAGTACAATTTTAGAGATCCATACACTTAAACACAAGTTATTGTCTGGAACCTAGAAAATGCTTGTTTTGACCCTTTTGCCCCTAATTCCTGCATGTTTGGGGTAATTACCCAAAACTGAATCCCAGTCTTCCCTTTGTGATATGGAACATTGTGGTACAATTTCAGAGAGATCCATACACTTACACACAAGTTATTGTCAGGAAACTACAAAAATGCTTTTTTTTTTTTGCCCCTTTTTGGCCCCTAATTCCTATTGGCACAGTAACCCCCAAAATCAATCCCAACCTCCCTTTTGTGGTATTGAACCTTCTTGTAAAATTTCATAGAGGTCCATTCACTTTAACTCAAGTTATTGTCTGGAAACCAAATGTGTCTTCCGAAGACGACGACATCATACCATTATACGAACCCAAAACATTTTTTGCAGTCGTATAAAAATATATCACATCATGTTTGAAACTGTTTTCATTAAGAAATATTGCCTCATTGGTGCCTTTCATAGTTTGTGTGTATAGCAGAAATATAAATGATTTAAAAAAAAAAAATCATTTTTTGACCTTTGTGACAGGTAAATACAGGTAAACCAGGTTAACGAAATTAACAAATTTTACTAGCAAATGTGTTTGTTTTTATAAACTGTGTTCCTTATTTGTATCATTTTTTCATGCTATTCAACCATGTTATACCAAGCATTATGCTCACATAAGACAAATTGTAAATGAGCAACAAGTTTTGTTCAGGTAATTACAGGTAAAATGACAGGTAAGTCTTTGATCTAGTCTGAGTTGTCAGAATCTGAAGATTGGCTAGAATTTTCACCATGAAAATGTTTTTTGGAGTGGTAAAGTTTGAAACAATCAGGTAGGAGTGGATATAATTTCAAACTGATCCCATAGTAATTACAAGAGAAAAGAACACCTTCATTTCATCAACAGAAACTAGATGCCATTTTTTCAATCTAGGATTTTCATTCAATTGACCACTTTCAATGCGATTTCTGGCATACAAATTTGTTTGATTGACAATCAGAGTCCACATTTCATTTTTAAATAGTAAATTAAAGAAGTCAATCGGTTTTGGATAATCTTGAAGTTATTCATTTAACCAAGGCGTTCCTGTAAATGGGGCACATAACGGCAGAGAATCGTCAAGTTCCAGCCAAAGTCGTCTGTCATCTTCGCCAACATTTATGTCCTTCAAGGATTGATTGAAGTCTATTTCTCTTACGTGTTCATTGTTTTGTATTATATCTTCAAGCCCGAAGCCTTCAAATTCGCTCTCGTCATCGGAATCTTGCAATAATTGCATTAACTAATCATCAATCTCTGAGTTATCATCACTTTAAAAACATCGTGACTTATGCCGTGACTAGCTTAGTAAGGGATAATGGTCAACTGTATGATATGTTTTTTGAAATTTATGCATTTTCCATCCATCTAAAGCTATATATTGTCATGTTTCTCAGGTTTAAATGTGCAGTTTGAGCTCAAATACAAACTCTGAAAATCAAAATCTGATAAAACTGTTTTTTCTGTAGGGGTGGGCTTCCCTTCTGTGTCTTAGTCTGTCATGTAGTACAGATGCCTAAAACTTCCAAAAAAGGTGTAAACCAGTGGGGGTATATAACTACTGATTGTGTTTATTATTATTATTTAATAACGCTTAAGGAAGGACTACATTCGGTTCCAAATCCAGGTGAAGCCAAAAATCAGGAAAAAAAGTAAATCTGGATTTTTTATTGAAATTATCTTCTTTAAACTGCCATACCCAGATCAGTTTCACTAAGACATAAGCATTTTTGTGGGTAATGTGTTCAATGAGGTCAACTTTATATGCAGACTAGTGAGATACATCTATCAACATCCCTGGGTCTTCCAGATCAAGAAAAAAGACAAAAAAATCATCAAAATTGAAGTTTTGCACCAGAACTTTTGGGCAGCATATGCCAAAAGTAAACATGTGTTCTTTAGTTTACCTGTTCAATACCAGCATTATCCCCAAGGTTATTTAAATGGTTCTTTACAAACATTATAGGTGATTCTGATGTGTCTCTAGCAAACAATAACCATACAAAGATTGGAATATCTTCTCCTTGATCTTGTTTATCTTTTAAATCTAACATGTTCAGTAACATCAGCAGTTTCAGACCTTCCATTAGGTGAAGGTCACATGTAGGGTTAGAGTTCAAAAGGTTGATTGTCCAAAGTCCACGGTCAGATTGTGATTGGAAAGACTTGGCTTCTTCAAACTGAAATGTAAAAGAAATTGTGGATTATCTCCCCTAGACCACAAACTGGCAATAATAAATGTTTCTATTTCTTGGATTATTTCAAGCCTTTGGTTAATACAATTTATTGTATACTGAATAAAAGTGAAAAAGTTCAGTACATATATACATGTAGTATCATAAAAAATATTTCTATCTCCTGAAGTTAGGGTTATATATTGAGATTTGTTAACTGATTTTTAGTATATATCACCTGATATAATAAAGCTTATGTACAAGTGTATTTTACAAACAGTGTGGTTAAAAACCCTTATCAGTCTAATTTATACCAATAAATCTTGTTAAAGAATAAATTCATTTAAATCATGTTCAACTTCAGAAATTCTTCAAGGTCATGTAAGTTCAACTGTTCATTGTCACAACAGCTGTTCCATCTGATCAATAATAATTAAAACATCTGTCTCATGACCTGCTTTGGTTCAACTATAATAATATGCAAAAGGGGGCCAATTGAAGGATATATCATACATATAAATTAATATTTTAAAGGACTTTTAAGGAATATTATCTTACAGGAAAATGTAGTTTAGCTTGCATACTTCTAGTTTGGATAATTTTAATGAGGAGGTCAAACATTGAAAAATCTTGGTATGTTTCTTCTCAAAATGCAAGACATTAAAGAACGACTTCTTTTGTAGAAGTATATGTCAAAACAGAGTCTGATGAATCATGCTAGAAATGTCTGCCACACTAACAGAAGTGAAAAAAGACATCACCACCTTTTACAATGATTTTTAAATTTACAGATCTATAGTAAACAAATTTAGTTTTATTTGAAGTATCTGATTTTTTTATACAAAATTAATCATAGTTACCAAATATGTTTTTCTTGAGCATTCCATTATTTTTATCTCATTCCAGCTACATATAAATTCTAGCCATTTATGATTTATAAATAAAATTAATAAGACCTCTTTATCATCCCATTGATTAAGTGCATATTGTCTCAGGAAATTCTTCAAATTTAAGTGAACTAATTGAGTATTGTCACAACAACTGTTTCAATCTGAACCATTATCCATAATAAAAGAATTCTTGTTAATATAGAGCATTACATTGGTTGAATTGTAATGCAATACTGTGATTTCCTGGTCAAAAGAAAACCCATATTTCAGGTCAAATAAATCGTATTATTTAACACCTATGTCGTCATGCAACAAAATAAGGTGATGTTAAGATATTGTTGTTGAAAACAAAGTGAGAATGCATAAAAAAGATATAGTTTCTAGTATTACTAGGAGCTATATCTTATTTATGCATTTTTACTTAACATCACTTCATCTAAATTAAATGCAATTCAAAAAAATATCTAATCCAAGAATTCAAATGTTGATGACAAAATTGCAGCTTCTGGGGAGCGAGCGGTTGATTAAACTTTTGCATGAAAAATATAATAATAGTATTATCATATTACTAATAATTACCTTCGAAAACAATAATGACAGACAATGTGACATTACAGATAGCCTTTGACCATCCTGACATGAAAGTCGACCAGCAAAAGTCCATTGATTTAATCCTGAACTACTCTCTTTATATCTCCTGCTTAATTTATCTGTAATATTGTTAATATCTGACCAATGTTTTGATATATCTATGCCGTGACAAAGGCACTGAAATAATGTCCCTCGTAAACCACAATAGTTATCTCCCCTTACTCTGCATAGATGTTGGCACCCTGTTACTTTTGGTATTTCTTGGTAAGCCTGAAAAAAATCAAAGAATATTTGTATTGATTTCTTTAACTAAACTTCTGACATTTAAGTATAAATATCTAAACCACAGAAGATCACATTTTTTCATGTGTAAGTTGCTGCAGTACAGCAGATTAACACAAGTATTACAAAAGTTTTTTGTTATTATATATATTGAATTACATTGCCTAAGGTACACTAACTAAAGCATTTCATTATTCTCTGTAGCAATGGTTGTATAATTATTATTAACCATAATAATCTGTTGATATCAATATCTTCCTTATCTTATTCTGGTGTTTTATAACTTGTATTTTCTGATGTTTTGATCATGTATTATCTGAAGTTATGGAAGTTTCATTTTTTGTTTTGTATGATGTGTTTTTTGAACTTGTATCATTTGATGTTTTGATCTTGTATTATCTGAAGTTATGGAAGTTACACTTTTTGTATTGTATGATGTGTTTTTCGAACTTGTATCATTTGAGGTTTTGATCTTGTATTATCTGAAGTTATGGAAGTTACACTTTTTGTATTGTATGATGTGTTTTTCGAACTTGTATCATTTGAGGTTTTGATCTTGTATTATCTGGAGTTATGGATGTTTTATTTTTGTATTGTTTAATGTTTTTGTATTGTCTGATGGGTTTTGAACTTGTATCATTTGAGGTTTTGATCTTGTGATGGCTGAAGTTTTATCAATTTTTGTATTGTCCGATGTTATCTTATAATTATGTACGTTACATAGATGTTTAATAAAGATTCAATCATTCTAGTTGGCAGATATTAATCACATGATGTTTAAAGTAAAGACCAACTAAATGCAACATCCATGAAAGCACATGTTCTTCATGACAAAAAGTACAACATTGTACAGAAATATTTATTTATTTCCTTGAATGAGTCTTATCACCACATTTATACTTACATGAGCAACACAATGGGTGCTACATGTGAAGCAGGATCTGCTAAGCCTTCTGAAGCACCTGAGAACTTCCTCAGTTTGTATTAGGGTTTAGTGTTGCTCAGTCTTTAGTTTTCTATGTTTTACTTTGTAGACTGTTGTTGGTATTTTTGTTGTTTTTTTTTGTTTTGTTTTTGCCATGGTATTGTCAGTTGGTCTTCCACTTGTAGGATTTTGTGTTTCCTGGTGTCTTGTTTTTATGTCATTAATTAAATTCATGTCTTATAATTTTTGTTTTGAACTGGTATTGTCATTTTTTTTCATAAATCTTGATTGTCTAATGTTTGGTCTTTTGTTTCTGTGATCTTATACTGTCTGACTGGTTGACCTTGTATGAATTTCTAGAAAGATTTTTTTGTGGGGGGAGGTGGGGGTATTCATTATCTTTCATGTGTATTTTTTCTAATTTAAGACTCTGTTACTTCTTTTGTTTCCATACACTGTTTATATACTCTAATTATTATACTAACCCTCCTGATAGTATTAGCCCTGTCTGTCTGTCCCTTCCATTCTTTGTCAACATACTTTGTTATGTGAACTCTATCACAAATCTGTACAATTCCTAGTGAATATATATATATATATTTAATATACATTTATATATTATATATCTAGATATAATGGCATGAATTTCTGGTTAATAAAGAACATTGTTACTTTAATGGAGCATTTAAAAGTGGCATGATGTAGAGCATCATACAGCAAAGATTTCAACAGAACCTATAACACCTTTGAACAGGTTCAGATGTATAAGTATTTAAACAAAAAATGCTTTTTATTTCTAATTTCAATCTGAAGTAACTGAATTTGTAAACATACTTCTCTGTACATTGAAATACAAACTGTAAACATATTGACCAGAACTTGTTCGCTTTATTGCCCATGACTGCTCATTTTGATAATTGATTTTTACAATAGTATGAGACCTTAACTACACGGTCTACACCATTGTGTCTATGTTATTGACAAAGTATAATTACTAGAGCAAAAACCCAGATATTAATTGTCAGCATTGGATATATTCCTATATACCCAGTAGATAAATTTACAATCCAAAACAAACAATGCAAATAAAAATCTTACATTTAATAAATTAAAATAAAACTCAGACTAATTGTTAACATTCATTTGACATTAATTAATCCTCTAAAGGTCTTTTGCTGTTTTTGTGTCATTGGGTTGTTGTCTCATTGACCTTCATCCCATACACCCCTTTTAGTCATATGTAATAAATTAATGGTAATCAAATTAAAGTTTGTAATCTGGTGAGAACAATACTTTACCATTATTATTGGCTTCCTGTTTTCCATTGCAATCATTCTCTTCCTTTATTCCGTTTGACTTTTGACCCTGAGTCTGACTAGAATCTCTTGCACTCTCATATAAACTACTTGAGGATGCCTCAGATGACATTTTAATACTGGATTTACTGTTTAACTGTGAAGATTCTTTAGCTGAGGAACTTGATGTAGCAGTATCACCATCCATGTGTGATGAATTCTTTGCAGAAGATGAAAAATTGAACTTTGAATGTGAAGGACTGTCGGAAGAATCATCCTTGGGCCAATCACTTAGATTAACCTCAAAACATTCATCAGTAGATATATTGTCTAACGTGCCATCTTTTTCAACATCTGATTCCATTGGACTTTCATAGCTTATTCCATTATTTGTGTCCTTACTGAATAATTTTGAATGAAATTTATTTCTTAAAGAGTTTCCTGGTTCACTACATCTACGACTGCTTGGTGTATTTTTGTTGGAATTATCACCATGTAACCCCTCTGAGTCCCAGGACAGATCAGGTACTTCCAAACTGCCATTACAAGCAGGAGAGCTATCTGTACTGCTAACAGATAAACTACGAGATCGACTGAGTCTATTTCTAGTTTTATCTACAATTTCTACAGCTTTCTTGGCTAATGGATGACTTGGGGAATATTCTATGCTACTGCTATCACTTTGTAAAGCTATGTTCTTTAATTGATTCAATTTATTAGTCAGACTAGCAAACTCCTCCTCAATGTCTACTACCTCTTCCTCCAATAGATAGAATTGGTCCTCTGTAGAACGTCCGACTTCATAAACAGAACTGAACATTTCATTGTCTGGTGTTGCCAATCCTGACAGGCTTTCGGATTCAATACTGTACTTACGGTATCTAGCATACGGAGAAAATTCTGGTGATGAATCTAAAGACGATGAATTACTGGATCCAGCACCATTATGACATTCCTGTAAACGGTAAAGTAAAGATTCACGGAAGAATCGATCGGGAGACCTGAGTTTGGGTAAAGAGGAAACTGAATCTTTTTCATCACAACTACCTGATTCGTCGGCAGTGGACACCCGACAATCATCAGTTCCTGACTTTTTGGAGTCTGTGTTGTAATCTGAACTATAGGAAGACAAAGGTTGCTTGAGAATATTGGTTTTATTATGATTTATCTGAGTGCCTTGAAACCTATCTTGACCATCATCCTCTGATGGTGGTGTTAGTAACACACTACTGACCGTCAGTAAATCATCAGATAGTTCTATATGGTATTTGTTATTACTAGTCTGAATATCACAGTTTTCTTTATGAGATAAATCTTCAATTTCTACTTGTACATTAGCCTCTTTGTCAGGAGCACCTGTTGAATCAGGTAAATGGCTAATTAAATCATCTGATAACTGTGCTGCATGGTTTGCATGTCTTAGTGATTCTCTCATGTTTCTATCAGTCAGGGACTGCAGACTGACATTGGCTTTAAGTGACCCTTCTAAATCAAGGTTTGAGACATCCGAGGCAGAATGAACTAATTGGTTAATACTAAGTTCACTTTGACTAGAAGGTACTTTGATTGGCAATGATCTTGTTAGGTCTTTATCTGAGGAGGTCTTCCTTCTTTTTACCTTCTTTCTCTGTCTGACATGTGAAGATTCTGTTTGTATTTTGAGATTGTCCCTGCTACGAGATTTTCTTCCAACATGTAAAGCTACACCTGTGGTAGGACTGAAATAAGCTGAGGTTTCTGCTTTATTGGAGTTAGAATTTCCCATACTTGTTTCACATTTTGTTCCATCAATTTCCTGAAAATAAAATCGACAAATATTACTTTTCTTAAGGGATACACTATTTTTAAAATACAAAATTCTATAGCCTTCAAAGTTCTCATAACATGCACGGAGTATGGTTCAATACTGTAAAGTACTGTTTCTGTTATTGGAAAAAATTGAGACTGGATTGGTTTTGCAAAAAATAAAAACTCTCGTTTTAAATTTTGATAACATTATTTGATATACAACAATTTCCTGAAATCACAATAACTAATCTGACATTTTTGTCCATTGTTTAAACATCATAATGTTAATGCAAAAAAAAACGAATTCTGAATTCTTACAGTACACTACTGTTAATTATCATTAGTACTTTTTTTAAAAAAAAGTTTTATATCTAACTTCAATAAAATCAGAACTTTGAGACTTTAGCACCTTTAAATTTATAATATGATGAAAAATTATGTGAAACAACAATTTTCTTTTTCCTATTTTTTTATTTTCGAGTATTGCTTTTGGTTTCATATTCTAAACTACGGTACACATATATTTATGTTTGCATAATCTCTGACAACCATCTTAAACTTCCTGATAAAAACTTGGTAAACAACATTTTCTCAGAAACCAGCAAGTTTTATCTTCAATGAATTGTTTGTTTTCACCAATGAATCTTTGAACTGTTCAGTGTAGGGTTAGTTTACATGATAAATGACATGACATACACCATCCTTTAGTCCACAGGTTTACAAAAACATTCCCATTTTGGGAGTTCTTTTGACATAATCTTTAGTTTTTACTGTTCACTGTTGGAATACGTCTTTTTTCTGTTTATCGTACCATAGTTATAGTTTTATTGGGTCTCTTTGGTTTTGTATTTGTGATTTCACTCCTGAAATAACTGGTTCAATACATTCTACCTTATTATTGTATACCATAGCTGTCTTAAAATGTATTTACACTTACTTAATAAACAACTGAAATACCTTTAAAGATTTTCTTTGGTTATAATCCATGCACATGTACAAATGTATACATAATGTATAGAAACCTTTATTTTAATGTAATTATTGTAGTGAATTAAATTCTCATTTGTTAAGAATGCTCACATGTACAAATACACGATGTCTCCAAGATAATTATTAACATTTTCTCAGGATAAATTGTGACCTTAAAATTAATATGAATGTATCATATGTGAAAATTAGTACCTGACAACTAAACAAAGGCCATTAATTGTTATTCTCATATGCCATTAAGCTTTAAAAATTCACAAATCTGAAGTTTTTGAAGAGTGATAAGATAAAACCTACCCTTAAGCCATTGATCTGTATAATACAAATGATTACACAAGATCAATTTATCATTTTCATTCTCGTGACAAGCAGAATCTTTAGATGTCATTATAAAATATTGACTAGGTACACTTCCTGTTGTTTACCTAAGGGAGCTAACTCTAGAATAACTTCAGAAAATTGGGGATGTTTCAAAATAAATAAGACAATATTATTTCGAACATTTTTGAAGTTGGCATGCAATACAATGTAAAAACAGAGTGGTTACTTATCATCACTTTGATGTGTTGCACATCACTAGTGTTGCATTAATTATATAGTGCTGTATTAATATTATATAGTGCAGTATTAATTATAATGTTAATAATTCTTATACATCACACAAGTATATAAATATTGTGTTAGAGTCATTAATGAGAAGGCAACTAAGCAACACAATATTCTAGAAAAGACATATAGAGTGCAATATATGGCATTTAAAGTTAGACAAGTGTCTATACCATACAGTCAAGCTAAATCTCTTAATAGAATCAGATGCTACCACAGTTAGCCATACAAACCCAATTTCAGGTTTTTTTGTTTGTTTCATAATTGATACTTGTTTTTATCAATATCAAATTTTTATTACCTGTGAACCATTCCTCTTCTGAGATTTTTTCTTTTTTGGTGATTTCTTGAACAGCGGTTGTATAAATCTACAGTACAGTCTGTATAGAATGAAGCCACCAAGTCCAAATGTTATACCAACAGCACAGATCACTGTCGCTGACTTGGCTGAAAAAGAAAAAGTGTCCAAATGTTATACCAACAGCACAGATCACTGTCGCTGACTTGGCTGAAAAAGAAAAAGTGTCCAAATGTTATACCAACAGCACAGATCACTGTCGCTGACTTGGCTGAAAAAGAAAAAGTGTCTGTTATACCAATAGCACAGATCACTGTTTGGCTGAAAAAGAAAAAGTGTCCAAATGTTATACCAACAGCACAGATCACTGTCGCTGACTTGGCTGAAAAAGAAAAAGTGTCTGTTATACCAATAGCACAAATAACTGACTTGCTTGAATTATATGATAAACAAAAGCACACCTTTCAGTCTTAATTAACATTTTAATTCGCTACAGAGATTCCGTATATCATCAAGTTATTGGAATTCCAATGGGGACTAACTGTGCACTACTTATTGCGAACCTGTTTCTGTATTTGTATGAGTTACAATTTTTGACTAAAATCAGCAAAGACCCATCAAAACAACATCTGATACAAAAATTTAAAAACACTTTTAGATATTTGGATGATATATTGGCTCTCAATAATGATGACTTCAGTATGTACACTAAAGATATTTATGGTGCTGAACTGACTTTAAATAAAGCTAATACTAACAGTGAACACTGCCCTTTCCTGGATATTTTACATTTTACAGTGAAAACCTTCTTTCCAGGACAGAATTACTATGAATATTACCAACACCTTTTACAAACCTAGCATGAATCTGCCCATTAACCAGCAAGTCTATAGCACATGCCAAGTTTTAAAAAAAATCACTTTATAACTGACACTAAATATCAAATTTTATAATCAATAAGGTAAAGTCATGGCAGTTATCAAACATATTAAAATGATTTGACTATAATAACTCCTTATTATATAATGACAACATGTTGCATTTCTTTATTTGACTTTATATAAACATTGATCAATAGACCATTATACAGCAATCAAATATATTTTATTGTATATATTTCAAAATTGATTAAAAGTCATGGTCTGTGGATTTTCATTTTAGGGTATTTAAGTAGATAATATAAAATTATCAAACTATAAATAAGTGTACAATTTTGTAGCATCCATTTATTTTTCTGAATAATACGAAATTATCATTTTTACCAAAAATCAGCAAGAGCCTAGACAAGATTTTAAAAAAGATAATAGCATAGTAGTCAGGACAATAAATAACAGCATATTTGGTTTTTTTTTCATTGTTTTGTACATAAATCAGGCCGTTAGTTTTCTCCTTTGAATTGTGTTACATTTGCCAGTTCAGGGCCTTTTACATCTGACTATGTGGTATGGGTTTTGCTCATTGCTGAAGGCCATACAGGGACTTATAGTTATAAACTTTTATGTCATTTGATCTCTAGGGGAGAGTGTCTCACAAATTTGTTTTTCGTTCATTGTTTTGTACATAAATCAGGCCGTTAGTTTTCTCGTTTGAATTGTTTTACATTTGTCAATTCAGGGCCTTTTATAGCTGACTATGCAGTATGGGGTTTATGCTCATTGTTGAAGGTAGTACAGTGACCTATAGTTGTAAACTTCTATGTCATATGGTCTCTGGTGGAGAGTTGTCTCATTGGCAATCATACCACATCTTCTTATTTTCATAGATAAGGTATTATTATTCAAAATGGTGCATGTATCACCAAAGTGTGATTTGAGAAAGGAAGATCAATAAATCAGGAAAGATGATGTTAGGTAAAAGTCAGACAGACCTAAAAGAATGATCAATGAACCATGAAAGAATTTAGTCAGAGTCTTGATTCTGCCAGATAGTACTAGACAGACATGTAAACTATAGTCCAAATACATTTCTCCTAGTACTTACAGTAACATAGACATGTTAGACATTGGACAACCATAATGTTAATCAATGAATGACTACAATAAACAGTGGCTGATGAGTATTTTAACCTCACAATGATTTTACAGACCAAATATGGGTGAGATTTTACTATAATAACTGAAGAGATCAATTATTCAACAAGAGTGCACACACTGAAATGTCTCACCTTCTTTACTAACCATTGATATTATGTTGATAGTCTTGATTCTGTCAGATAGTACTAGTCAGATAGCTTTACTACAACTATCAACCTTACAATCATTCAATTCACTAAATATAGTTGACCTATTGCTTATAGTTTCTAAGAAACAGACTTAACCAAGAAAACTAAACATTGACCAATGAACCATGAATATGAGGTCAACGTCAGATGAACAATGCCAGGCAGACATGTACATGTACAGCTTACAACCGTGAAAATGAGGTCAAGGTCAAATAAAACTGCGAGACTGACATGTGCATCATAAAATATTTCCATACACCAAATATAGTTGACCTATTGCATATAATATAAGAAAAAAGACCAAAACTCAAAAACTTAACTTTTTTGACCACTGAACCATGAAAATGAGGTCAAGGTCAGATGAAACCTGCCAGTTGGACATGTACACCTCACAATCATTCCATAAACCAAATATAGTAAACCTATTGCATACAGTATAAGAAAAACAGACCAAAACACAAAAACTTAACTTAAACCATTGAACCTGGGACTATTAGTATAATAGTCCCAGATTGAACTCATGAAAATGAGGACAAGGTCAAATGACACTTGCCAGTTGGACATGTACACCTTACAATCCTTCCATACACCAAATATACTAGACCTATTGCTTATAGTATCTGAGATATGGACTTGACCAAGAAAACTTAACCTTGTTCACTGATCCAAGAGAGAAATTAACATTACAAAAATCTGAACTTTTATTTCAAGTAGTCACTGAACCAAGAAAATGAGGTCAAGGACAATGGACATGTGACAGACAGAAACTTCGTAACATAAGGCATCTATATGCAAAGTATGAAGCATCCAGGTCTTCCACCTTCTTAAATATAAAGCTTTTAAGAAGTTAGTTAAGGGTGCTGCTGCTGCGGATCACTATCCCTATGTCAAGCTTTCTGCAACAAAAGTCGCAGGCTTGACAATAAAACTAAGCAATTTCTTTCCTGACAAAACAATACAAAGAGGTCAAGGACAATGAATATATAAACCAAATGGGAACTTTAGTCTTACTGATCATACTGTATCAAGATATGAATGATAAATCTGTTTATCTTTTAAAATAAAAAGCTTTATGCACACAGGTTACCCCATTACATTTATGCTACTGAAACCACTGCAGGACTTTCATACATTTACAATATACCTTAGGTCTTAAAAAATCACATGTTTCCCCTACTTCAGCCTACCTACCCTAAGGATGTTTTTGTCATTTTGAACAAGCACTAAAGTCAGACTGTTTTCTCTGTTTAAACTAATCAAAACTTGTTGAAAACTAAAATTAATTGCCTCCTACCGACCCTTACTTTTACAGCATGTTGGCAGAAACACAATTTTGATTTTTTAGACCTTATTTACACTCAGCATCTTTTATCATAAGCAAGACAAGAATATGCTGTCATTTCGGGGCCTTTTATAGCTGACTATGCGGTATGGGCTTTGCTCATTGTTGAAGGCCGTACGGTGAACTATAATTGTTAATTTCTGTGTCATTTGTTCTCTTGTGGAGAGTTGTCTCATTGGCAATCATACCACATCTTCTTTTTATACTTATAATATCCTCACAACTCATTATAATTTTGCCTTAAAACTTTTTTGCAACTGTAAAGTTACCGTTCTGAAAATTCAATAACAATGTTGAGGCAAAACTTAGATTGAAAAGGTATATGACCTCATTATCTTTTGGCAATCATGTTGATAACAATTACTCAAAATAATAGAAAGAGAATTCTAATATTAGCCTTGACAGTATTCCTTGTATTAATGTATTTTCAGATGTCTTTTTCTATAATGTATATTTCTTTGTTTTGATAGAAACCTTATCTCACCTGTCAAATGAACAATATCATCAGGAGTATACAACACTTCCCCCACAAAACAGAAACATAGTTCCTCATAAAAGTTGACATTGATATCCATATTATCAAACAACACATGCATGTTTTACAATAATCCTAAAGTTTTACATTCTGACAATGTTTGAAAGTCCAGTTGGTCCTAAGGCCTATATATGGCCATCTTTTCCATTTAATTGTTTTACTGTTCTTCTGGTTTTCTTGAGCCATTTAATTTTATACCACAATGTTTTCATAATCCAAAGAAATATAATATCTGCATGTATGATATCAAACAGACCTGATTACAGTAACACATCCTGGAATTTTATTCATATAAATTTTCTTCTTGTTCATGTAACAAATATATATCAATATAAACATAGGATATCATAAATACATGTGGTTTCCCTTGATACCCCTCTTAAAACACAATCAAGGTTTGCACATTTCTAGACAAGTTCACAAATGAAGATGTATGTGTAGATATATACGGAGCTTGTAAAAATAAACTACAAAGAAACCAGCTGTTGGCAACTGTGATGTAAAACTTGCATCTTGTTATTTAAGTGCAAACTGAGATATATATACATGAAAATTGTTTTTACTTATCATGTGTGTAATCACATCTAAAGCTTATTTCAGTGACTGCATAAAATCTAAGTAACTTTAACTTTGAACTAAATGTTATTCTATTCAAAGTTGTTCTAGAGCCTTGAGCCATAACAAATCTGATGTTATAAAAGATCAGGGTTCAAATGTCGCTCGCCAATGCACATATGTTATTTTTCTGAGGGAAATAACTCTAATATTTTTTGGGGTTGTTTTAAATTTTTCATCAATATTTGATTATAGATCTAGTTGGAGACCTAATACTGATATAATAAACCTCTGATATTGATAAATTTCATATAAATCTGAAATTTGTTTTGGGGTGATAATTCTTGCAATGCTATTTTCAATATAAATCATATACTTCAAAAGAACAAACGAAATAAAATTTACCAAATTTACCAAGACAATAACTGTATAAATTTAATAAAATCTGACAAGAAATGTAACCTTAAGAGTGGATGCAATGCAATTTTCCATCAAAACAAGGGACATAACTCTTGTAAAATAATTGATCAGTGCTGATTTTAAAACTCATCCAAGACATTACAGATATATCAAACCTTTGATATAAATTTCATAAAAATCTTATAAGAATCATATGTGTGACAGTGCTTTCAAGGCCGAACAAAGGGACAGACTTACATTCAGACAAAACTTTATTGCCGTGTATTTCTATGTCCCTCCACTGTATGGCGGCAGGGGACAAAAAGCAGAGACTTGGTTTTAAGTCGCTTTTCATTGTTAATTTTTAATTAATGTACATGTACACCACACATCTCCTTTTTTCAGGGTTCATTGTTTATTTAGTTTAGGTTGTATTGTTTGGTTGCTGTCTTAATGATGTTCACCAAACATCTTTAAAACAGAAATGAAAAATACATTTAAAGTTTGATTTGTTGATTTAATACTGAGTAGCTAATTATTCAACAATCAACACAGTCATGTTCACTTGAAAATCAAAATAACCGAGTAGTTACTTTGTACTTTGTCCATGTTTAATAATCTTTAAATATTTAACAAAAAAATGCCAGTCTAATGCATGATATACCATGTTCACTGTTTAAGATATTTCATAAATTGTCATTCAAATTTCAAATAGACAAAAGAATTTGACAATACACAGCAAGATCTGATACCATAGAAACATAAACAAGTGTGAAATCATTTAACATATTATGGCTATCAGCCATCACTTTGGCATTTACTTAGGAAAGAATTGTATAAACTCAAATATATTCTGATCTATCAAATAATCTGGTAACAGCAATTTATAAACTTAGGAAGTTTTACAGAAACTCAATATTTTATTATGAATTAAGGTAATAAAGCTTTATAGGAAAAATTGTATTATATAATATATATACTAAAACTTAAGAATGTCTTAGTTGAAACAATTAGAAAAGTGTTATATGATGATGAAGACATTTAATGCATTACAGGCGTATATTATTTGAATGATCATTTAAGCTACGATTTAGACAAATTTATTAAAAATATGATTCTTTATTTGTTTCAAGTATTAATAAAAGCGGAATTTTGATATAATATTTCGTTTTAAGCAGTCAATTCCGCCCAAATTTGTCAAATTAAGCTCAAAAACATCACTGATGTATTATTGAGTCAATAAAAAAATTAACCTCTTTGAATCTGTATTCAATTGTGACCTTCAGTTTAATTAACCCCTTAGCTGGAAATTGGGTTACACATATACTAGGAGTGTATTTATTAAAAGGAAAAGAATGTCAACATTGAAAGTGAATTAAGGTCACCGTGAACCAGGCAGTTCGGATTTCATTAACTGATTAGATCTACAAAATTTCATTCTTCTACAAACAAGGAATTATTGAAATCTTGTATAATAATGAATTCTGGAAAATTGATAAGTAATTTTTGATGAAAACTAACCCAAATTAGGAAGGTTAGCTTAGATCCATGCATGGCTAATGGAGTTATTTATATCAGTGAAATTAAAATGAAAAATCCAATTGCACGTGCTCACTATCTATTTATAATTATATTTATGTTTATATCGAGTTATATGACAGTCAGCAGTCTTCGGATGTCATCTTGATGGTTAATTAAATGTCATCTAGACTAAAATACACATAAAATGCTGATACATATTATCAAGTCCATGCATTGTTTTTTACTTTTTGTAATTTGGATATACGAAGGTCTGGATGGGGGTCCATCATTTCTGTATTCTTTAATTTTTTAGGCCATTTTAATCTATTTATTTTGCCCAATATTCTGTAATCTTTATATTTCATCACCCTATTTTTCTCTATTCATTATTTTTTTTGGCCCATTTTCTTTGTTCTTTATATTTTCATCCTTTATTCTGCACTTTGAGCCACTTTTTCTCTATTCTGTAAACCCTATCCAGACCCTCATAAAAGTTTTATATGTTATAAATTAAATATGAGAATTTGAGTAAAAAATCAGTGAATATGAATTTGACAGTTTAAATGCCCCTTTAAAAATGTTTAGACCAATTTTCAATAGTAGAATAAAAAAGAAAATAAATATTGACAAGATTTGGGCAACTTTTATCAAGAAGCACTAAGAATTTGTCATGTATGCTGGAAAGGCCTTTAAGTTTTAAACTAATAAGCTTTGTAAAAGCTGTTTTTTTTGTGAATGATCATAATCACTTCAGTTTGTTATTGTTGTTTTTTGTGCATACTCCTGGCTTTCAATGTTTCATGAACTCTGGAAAATAACACCTTATATAAAGGTACAATTACTTTGACAGACAATCTTAAGTTTGACCTCAACAAATTTTCTTTCCAGACAGTAGATTGATTGATTGGTGTTAATGCCACTCTCAGCACTATTGTGCTATTTTAAGGCGGTCAGTTTGTACTGATGGAGGAAGCCAGAGTGACCAGAGAGAACCACAGACCTTCGGTAGGAAAACTGACAATCTTAGTCAATTACATTGGAGTCGAGCACACCTGCCACATGTGGAATTCAAACCCACAACCTCAGTATTGACAGGCTAGTGATAGTGACTACTTAGACATTTATAGGCCACAAAGGCCATCCCAGGACAGTAGACTATTCATGTATATAATGTGCAACGTTTACTCCATTCACAAGATAGAAATGATTAGAGATAGATCAACAATCATGATCATATTTATCACAATCATGATATGTTTAAGTGTGTGCATACACATATAAATATAAATGAATGTTTAAGAATTATGACTGTTTTTATTTATTATGTTAATACAGAAACTTTAAATTTTTTAAATAAGTCATTTAAAATTTAAAAACTATTTACCTTTTCGACGCTGATGAAATGTCAACATACTGTCAAAAGTTTTTTTCTAACACCTGAAGAAACTTTTAATGACAAATGACCTTCAAAGATTTTACAAAATTTAAATATCTAATCTATGTATAGAGTGTATGGATAATATAACAGCTGATTTCTTTAAAGAATTAGGATTACACACCGGAAATGAATACTTCTTCAATATGGGACCTTTCAAAACATCTGTACATTCAAAAATTTACTTTTAATCTTATCAATCATTTATAATTCTTCTTTCAAGTCAGCAACAAAGGATAAAACTCCTGGGCCTTTTTTAAAATGAGCCAAAACACTAGAAATGGGTATAAATTGTGCACATCAAAATATATAGACCTATTACATGAATTAAGGGAAAAGTTGGGTATATGTCAATGAGACAGCAACCAAACAACACAATAAATAAAAAATCATCTAGAAGGCAGCTGTATAATTGTACTGCTTTAATTAAGAGTTAAAAAGACAAGTCATCCTGCATATTTAGTTGTTTGCCAAATAGTTTTTCATGAAGACTTAGAGTAAAGTTGTAGATAATAACATCTATACAGGTATTTACATTTTAGCACATGTAAATAAAATAAAAGAACAGAGTTCCAATGCCCCCTGCATTGCACATATTTTATCTATCCAAGGGCAATAACTAAAATAAACTGTTTTTCTTTTCTCTTTAAAACTTTTTACAAATATCTTAAGAGAAATGAAGGCTTGAGAGCAAATATAATGCAATTTCCAATATAATTAACATTTCCAAGGGGCATAACTCCTTTAAAAATATTTGATTGGCACTGATTTTGAAACTTGTCTGAGACATTGCTTATACAAACCTTTGATATAAATTTGATAAAAATCTGGCAAAAATTGTACACATGAGAGTGCTTACATTGCAATTTTCCATATAATTCTTATTTCCAAGGGGCATAACTTTTTACAAAATATTAGATTGGCACTGATTTCCAAACTTGTCCGCAACATTGCTGATATAGTCCTATGAAATGAGTTTTCAAATAAACTGTTAACACAGAGATATGTCTTGCCTATTTGTTATTTTGATAATGCAAATGTTGAAATTAAAATAGCAATACTTCAACATGTAAGTTATGCAAATATTCAAAGTCAATGAACCATGACTGAAGGTACAGGGCTAAACAATCTCCATGGAAATGAGATGTGCCAATGCTATACAACTGCAAAACAAATACCATTGACTTTTCATAAGTCGTTCCCTTTAAACAAACCTAAACACAAACATTAACTTGCAAACTATGTAAAAGTTTCAAAGTCAATGAACCATAATTAGGGATGGGGTTATATAATCTCCATGGAAATGAAACTTGCAAATGCCAATACATTTGTATACCGAATATCATTGACTTAACATTAGCGGTTCATCTTAAACTGAACTAATCAAAACTAATACATGTAATCTAAGCAAAATTTTCAAAGTCAATAGACCATGACTGAGGGGTAAGGACCAAATATTCTCCATGGAAATGAGATGTGCTAATGCTTATACAACTGCATACCAATTATCAATGACCTACCACTAACGGTTCCCCTTAAACTGACCTAATCACAAACTAATACATGAAAACTAAGCAAAAGTTTCAAAGTCAATACACCATGAATGAGGGGGAGGGGCCAAATAATCTCCATGGAAATGAGATATGCCAATACTTATACAACTGCATACCAAATATCATTGACCTACCACTAGTGGTTCCCCATAAACTGACTTAATCACAAACTAATACATGTAAACTAAGCAAAGTTTCAAAGTCAATAGACCTTGACTGAGCTCGAGGGGGCAAGGCCAAATAATCTCCATGGTGATGAGATGTATCAATGCTAATACAACTGCATACCAAATATCATTGACCTACCTCTAGTGGTTCACCATGAACTAGACCTAATCACAAAATAATACATTATTGACGCCGATGTCGATATCGCCGCCGACGCCGGAAACAGCATACCTTTGTCTGGCTTTTTGACTCCACAAGAATTGTACAAATGAGAGCGCTAACAATGAAATTTTCCATATAATTAATATTTCCATGGAGCATAACTCTTTTAAAAATAGTTGATTGGCACTGATTTTCAAACTTTTCTGAGAAATTGCTGATATAAACCTATGATATATAAAGTTTTATTAAAATCTGGCATGAATTGTAAACTTGAGAGGTCTAACAAGACGGGATGAACGGACAGATGTATGCCTGTTATTTCTATGTCCCAGCAACCCATGACTTCAGGGACAATGACATTAACTGAACACTTTGAGAACATGCAGACTAAATGGACATAGATTTTACTTGTCTGCAAGAAAAGTTTCTTACAACAGCACTGAATTAACCTCTGTGTCAATGTCATTGACTGAAAGTCTTTAAAGACTGTTTTAGATTAAAATAACTGTTTCAGTTCATAACTCCTCATATTGTTAAATTATTTCTAATATAAAATAAAATGTTCTCAGGGCGCAGCTTGATACAACTGCAGAGGTCAAACCCTGAACAGTTAGGGCAAGTATGGACACTACAGTCAAGCTTGATGCAGCTCTGAATTTCGAATGTGATTAAAAATTTAAATATACACAGCATAGGTTTCTGACACAGAAAAAATGTGGTCTAAGAACTTAAAAATTTGAAATTGGACATTTGCCTATTATGGTCCAAATAAATCCAAAATCTAATCACATGGTTAAATTTAGCATGTATATTAATTAAAGAACTCCAAGAATTCAATTTTTGATGAAATCAAACAAAGTTAATTTTGGACCCTTTGGACCTCCATGTGAACAAATTTGATAAAGGGCCCAAAATCCAAAATCTAAATACACGGTTAGATTCAGCATATCAAAGAACCCTATATATATACATTTTTTGTTGAGATCAAACTAAGTTTAATCTTGGACCCCAATTTGGACCAACTTGAAAACTGGGCCCAACAAAATCAAAAATCTAAATACATGTTTAGATTCAGCATATCAAAGAACCCCAATAATTTAATTTTTGATGAATTCAAACAAAACTTTAAATTGACCCTTTGGACCTCAATGTGGGCCATTCCAAAAACAAGGCCAAAAATCCAATATCTAAATACACAATAAGATTCACCAATAATTAACGAACCCCAAGAAATCAAGACTTTGAGTTAAACCCCAATGAAATTGGTCAAGAAATAAGCAATTTATACAAAGTATTAGAAAAGTATTGTTTTTGGTCCCTTTTTGGTCTATAATTCCCAAACAATTAAGGTCATAACCAATAAAATCAATCCCAACCTTCCTTTTTTGATATGGAACAAGTTGTGGTACAATTTCCTAAAGATCCACATACTTATACTCAAGTTATTGTCAGAAACCAGAAAAACCTTGTATTTTGGCCTTGGATTACTAAAATAGAGGCAAAGATACCAAAGGAACATTCAAACTCATAAGTCGAAAATAAACTGACAACACCATGGCTAAAAAGAAAAAGACCAAAACACAACTAAATGGTTTAATTTGGGCCATAACCCCCAAAATCAATCCTAACCTTCCTTTGGAAGTATGGAACCTTGTGGCACAATTTCATAGAGATCCATACACTTCTTCACAAGTTATTTTCCTGAAACAAGACAAATGCTTGTTTTTGCCCCCTTTTTGGCTCTTAATTCCTAAACAGTTAGGACTATAACCCCCAAAATCAATCCCAACATTCCTATTGTGGTATGGAACCTTGTGGTACAATTTCATAAGGATCCATACACATATACTCAAGTTACTGTCTGCAAACTTTAATGTCTTCAGACGACGACAACATAGACGACATAGCCATACCATTATACGGCCTAATTTCAAAATTATTTTGAGACAATTTAATGTCAACTCATTCAATACTTTAAACATTTGTTTCTAGACATGTAAACAATAAATATTTGCTAATGTTTTTAAATGAAATGATTGGAATATTATTTAAATTGAGCCAATAAAAACATTTGCAGGTTGGAACTTGAGGAAATTTTGAAAAGGCCAAGCTGTATATATATTCACTGTATACATGATGTATACATGTACAGCCATATTGTCCAAAGCAGTAACCAAGTGACAAATATTACAGATCTCAACCACAAATTATTGGACCATGTTGACCACAACGTTTCTTGGTCCTTGGAAGAGGAATCTCTCAGGAACATTATGGATAAAGGAAATAAAACGTTGGCACCAGATGAGATGAATGCAAAGCGATAATTTACTGGGATATCACTTTGTCAGCATAACTTCACTACTGACTAGCTGTTTACTTTTTATGTATATAAATTAGGTCAAATATATTTGTCAATTTCAACATGTTTATGACATCATGGTGACATCACAAGTGACATTATAAAGTGTCCCTTATTCATTTATCAACAAACTTAACCAAAATGTTAAAACCAATGAAGAGTTTTAGTATTTTTGCACTTTCAGGAGCCAAATAATGACTCTCATCAAACATCATCCTTTACGACTGTCCAGCACATTATAACAGTAATACCACCATTGTTTTTCCCCTAATAGTCTATGTTAAATTGGCATTTTTCAAAAAAGTGTGCAGAATTTTTCTTTGTTTCACCAGATGAGATAAAGAACTACTTGGCAAGAGTAAAGTTTTATGCTGTCCAGTACTACAGTGAAAATTTCACATAACATTTCATTCCTTTTAAGATAATACCATCACCAGAAGTAGACCAATCAAGTTTTCACCCCTTTTCCCTGTTTACAAGCTTAAGTGCTACATATATAGCCATGTCATCTCAAGTTCCCAAAATTTTATAGAAACACAAATAAAAAGAATGGTGCTTTGCAACACCCAAGATATATGTTTATGGCTCAGAAATTTTGATTGCAATGAAATGTAGGATTAGTTTTCTACAACTGTCAAATTCAAGGGAATACTTTTTTCGACCCTTTTTCGTATGAAACCAGATGTGACGTACTATGATTTGGTGGTATTACATCTAAACATAATATAGATTTTGATAATATTGAAATAATAAATAATATTGATATTCCCTGAGTACTGTACTTTATAAAGCTTTATCATCAACATCATGTCTGATGCAGATTATTACAAATGCCAATTATCATTACCAAGAAATTGTAATTGCTGACCTGTTTGAATGATTGTCCATGATCAACACAAACAGAAATAAATTACAATATTTTGGCTCAGACTGGCTTTATTGGATTTTTGGATT
>JAASAO010001186.1:0-22696 GCA_017311375.1 Mytilus coruscus | reverse complement strand
AATTATATAACTTCTAAAACACAATTAATTGGTAAATGATTAATTATCTTGTTATTATTTTCATCTCTTATTTCTAATTTCAATTCTGTTATAACATCATTTACTAAACACTTATATTCGGATGCTCAAATCTCGCTGTTATAACTTCACCAAACTCTTTATTCTCGACTGGAATAACAGCCAATAATGTACTTGGCTTACCATCAAGATAATTATGAGAAGTGCTAACTTGTTCCAAATGGATATATAATGATTTATGGATAGCAAAATCTACAAATTTTTTCCAAAATGTAATTCATTAGGTTCGAATTTACGTTCATTATTAAATCCTAACATATTTTTCAAATCTTCATTTATCCTTAACTCAATAGGAGTGTTTAATGACGCAATACCATTTGTTTCATTTACAGATAATACAATATCTTTTTTAAATTCATCCGCTATTTGTTGGAAACTATAATAACCATCTTTAATCCTATGAAGTCTTTCTCCTGTTTGTCTTATAACTCCACCATAAACATTATACCAACCTACACTATATCTTATAGATTTTAAACCAATACGTTTATTTCATCTCTGTTATCAATGTATTGTTGTAAGTTAATTGTCTTATCAATATTTGAAATAGTGTGGTACATTTTAATATAAAAAATGATAACAAAAGAATTTAAATATAATCCAAATGTATCATATAATCCAAGTGTTAAGTATTCTAAAAAGATATAAATCTTGTCGATCAAATAATATTTGTAAATCAAAAGAAAACTTTAAAACAGCTTTCCCGATTTATTTCAAAATATCAAAACCCATCATTACACACCAACGAACCATGGAATACATGGATTCATTCTTCGTTTGATTGGTGGCAATGTCAGTTAAACTTTGCAGTCTGGTGTGCAAGTACAGGATGTGGTGTTTCTTATAATGATCATATACAAAACACTTCAAATCTTACTAAATCACTTTATACATTTCACTTATATTATTGCATTGCCAGAATTTTAAAAGAACTTAAATCACCTTTACCAACAGATTCTTCTTTCTGTTATTACAAAACCCATATGACAAAGCTGCATATCAAAATTATGCAATGAATTTGATGTTTCTCCAAATACAGATTGGAGACAAAAGTAGAATCATCATCTAAAGGATTAGGAACTTTTTCTGAATATTATAAACCAAGTGGTGAATACAGATATCATCATTCAAGGGATGGTCCTTCTTTAATATTCATGATACAATTCGTCATACAAAAGATATAAGTATGGCTTGGACAACATTTATATTAGATAAATCAGAGGGTTTTACAAAAGCAGGTATTGAACGTATCAATGAAAGTATTAGAATGTTTGTATGGGCATTATTAGGGGCACAATCTCAAACAAGGGTAGAAATATTAAAAGTAGGAACAGGATTTGATGCACAAAACAATTCTTAGCAAATGTACAAGATGTAATAAATAGTCCTATCGATTTACCCACCCAGATATCGAATTATGAAAATGTTTTAAAATATGCAAGAAGTAAAGTTGATTATGCTTATGGACTTGGTTTATATATGTCTCCCAGTGATATGGTATTACAAATTGACACCATTGTTGGTTATAACAACAAAATTGTAATTGCAACAGAAAATCAAACACTCGGTTTAAATGATGATTTAAATAATAAAATTTTGATTTTACCGGTCTCGATCCTGTCGATTTCCAACCAAATAAACCAAAACCGATTCAACAATCTCAATCAGAACCAAAAATCAGAACCAAAAAATCAGAACCAGTTCAAATAGAACCAACACAAAAAATGAATATGACGAACACGAAGATAATAAAAAGCAATAATATTTGGAAGTATTGTATTAGGTATTACAGCACTTATTATTTATAAAATTTATTAATTTATTTTTAAATATTCCTAGCAGCAGCATACAATAAACCAACAACCAAAACAAGCAAAGCCCATAAGTTGTTTGCAAACCAATTTACTACGTCTTTTGTTACAGACAATAACCAAGATACAATAGAACCTATAATACCTGGTAATGCAGCTGCTAATTTTCCTGCAAGAAAAGATAATAGTTTTCCAAGATTTTTAATTGTTTTTTATCCAGTCTTGTACACCACCTTTTGATGGTGGAGGAGGAGGAGGAGGAGAAGGAGAAAAGTAGTTCCACCAGTAAATGTTTCTACTATAACACCAATAATCATTCCAAAAGCAGTTAAAATACTAACTATTGTAATTCCTTGTTCTCTGAATAATGTTCTTATTCTTTCACCTAATGTTGTGTCTTCTTTTAATACTTTACGTATTGTCTCTTTAATTCTGTTTAATTGACTACGTAGTTTTTCTTTATTAATATTAATTACTTCTAGTCTCACACTTCTCTCAGATTCCAACTCTCTTATTCGACTACTTATTCTATTTATTTGAAATTCATCATTATCTTCTTTAGCTTGTTCTAATTTGGTATTTTCTTTTGTTAAGTCTTTTTGTTTCATTTAGTTTTGCTAATTCATTTGCAATCTCTTCTTTTACTGATGTCATTGCACTGATTACACCATCCATCTCTTTTTGTCATATCTGTTTGTGTTTCCATTTCTTTGTAAGTTACTCCTTCTTCTATAAAAGAAGTTTCTATTTCTTTTACATATGTTTCTGAATTACTTGCTGTTTCTAATAATTCTTGTACTTCTTGTTGTGTAGATATTTCTTGTAATGGAATTTCTATATTATTGAGTTCACAAATTGGACCTTCATTTAACATTCTCTGAAACTCTGCTCTACCTTCTATTGTTCTTTCAGGAAGTTTATAATCATCTACACCTAAAACATCTCTAACAAAATTAACACCGTATTCTCTTTGAAGAGTGCTAAATTTATAAAATTTTAATACTCCTTTTTGATAATATGTTAATGCAATTTCCTACCATATTCATCTTTTACATACAACATTGTTCTTCCATTAAAATCTTCTTTGGTAAAAAATCTTTGTAATTTTGTTTGAATATAATTCATTATTTTGTTATAAAATCTTTTATCATTTTTTGGTAATTTCTTTTTCGCGAATTTTAGTGTCATTTTCTGATAAATATCTTAATTTTTCAAATTCCTTATTTATATTATTTTGAAACTCTTCATCATCTTGAAAAGACGTTTCTTCTTCTTCTTCTTCATCATAATCATTATTTTTAAACTCAGGATTATCAAACTCATAACCTCCTTCAGCCATTTTATTCATCTAAAATATTAGATAATAAACAATAAAAAGAACCTGTTAAAACAACTTAAGATAAAAATAATTAAATTTTTATTTAACATTATTTTTACATTTTTACTAATTTTTCTTTTGTTTCTTCATCCATTTATTTAATTAAAATTGATTCATAGTTTGGTGGATTTCCGTTATCAACTAAAATTCGTATAACGATTTTATTAAAGAAAATCAAAGATTTTCCATTTTTTTTTTTAATTCGTTTTTTACTCTATTTTCTGTTTCCTCAATTAGTTTTTTTCTTTCATCATCTGGTAAACTTTTTAAAATTACTTTTTTTTTATTTTTTTTCATCTCATTAAATTTTTCTAATTCATCTAAAATAAGTTTAAATTCATCTGCACTTATCTGTCCGTCAGTTAAAGATTTTGATATTAAATCTTTTATGCTGTTTAACTTGCATTCTGCCATTGTTTTAATTTCATAATGTTTTTTTGATTTTGTTGTCAACTTTCTTCTAATTAATTTAACTAGACCTCCTAAACTTCCACATACAACAGCTGCAATTTGTATGGGAAGAAAGATAGGAAAAGCAATTCCTATACCAGCTAAAACAACGGAAGTCGAAATTAAACTTGTATCAACACCATCAGTAACATTAACTCCGCGTTTATATTTTTTGTATAGTGATTTTCGTTTATCTCTCTCATTTATTAATGTTTTTTCTATTTCTGTTATTTTTTGTAGTCTATAATTTTGTCCATCTTCTGTAGGTAATTCTGGATATAATGGTATATCCATTGATAAATCGGGAGCTGTAGGTTGTTTCATTTTTAAAGTAAAATTGATTTTTTTTTCTCCAAAATCCAACAGAATTTTTTTTCATGTGTGTTCTCCGACCTTTTTTATTTTTGTTTTTGAAATTTTTTTGTTGTTTTTTTTTTTGGGAGTAAAGTTTTTGCTGTTTTTGGGTGTTTTTGCTTTTTTTTTATGAAAATTTAGGGCTCTTTACTTGAAATGAGGGTAATTTTTGGGGTCAAATTTTTTTTTTTTTGGAGGGGCTGGGGTCGTTCAAGTACTATACTACTCCCTTAGGGAAAAATGAGTTTTATAAAAACCCAGGATTAAGGTTTTGGTGTGCTCTTTACAAAAAATGTTTTTATTTTTTTTATGGGGGTATAAATGCAAAGTGTGTTTTTTTCTTCTTAATTTTGAAGTTAAAATCACACAAAAATGTTGGTAAAATTTTATTTTGGATGTAAAAGGGTTTTTTTTTTAAAATGGGGGTCAAAAATTGAAGATAATTTTTTTTTTTGGAGGGGGGTATAGGTGTGTGATATTGTGTCGCCGGCCCTTTCCCGAGTGCAGCCCTGTGCCCTTTTTCTGATGCCCTGTGCCCTTTTTCAGACGCCCTGCCCTTTTTCTCAAGTCCATGCCTTTATTGTCGTAATATTTTGATGAAAATACTATAATTCTACCTGTCTTCATATTTATGATAGGTTTATGACCCTCAGCTAATTAACATTTACAGCAGGTGTAATAAGTTGTGATAACAGATAATCCTCTTATCGCCATCGAAGGGTCGTTAATCCGTTAATCAAACCTCATAATTGACCATTGTAATTATTTTTCCCATTAAATTCGGTCAGTCAGCATTTCAATTTAAGATTTCTCAAAAGACCACAATTTACAGTTCGTTTATCCATAGATGTTTTTGTAGTTTCGTCAATTTAACAAAATTGTTTTTCCCCGGAGTGTTCATTTGATTTCCTATTTTCTCAAACGATAACTTATTCCAGCTCAGTTGACGTAGTTTCGTCATTTGAACGTATTTTCGTCACATTTTATAAAACTTTTCATGAAATCTTTTGACAATTTTGATTATAAAGATAAAACTTCAATAATATTTTCACGATTCAAACATGTGCTTTCTTTATCATGAATCGAGCATGCGTGAACGTATCTTTATAAATAGACAATTTAATGTAAAATACAAAATCGTTTAGTTTCAAATTAACCAGAGAGACAAATATTTATTTTACTGAGCAACTGAATTTAAAAAAAATGATAATTTCTTGCCTTTACTTTAAACACAAACCAATCCGTAGATGAACCCCGATTCATTCTAAATTTATTATCCTCTTGTCCAGAGTTCTTGAAATCTTTTTTTTCCTGGTGGTCATTGGGACCACCAAGACTAAAAATCTGGTGGTCCTTGAGAAAATCTGGTGGTCCTGTAATTTTGCTTGAATTTTATCAAACACCTATTAGTTAAATGAAAGTCAATGCTCAATATAAATAAACTCCATTCTAGTTTCTATGTTATATATTTGGTTGTTTTCAATGAAATTTTGAACTTTGCATTGTTCACTAATTTTTATACTTTGTCAGTTTGATAACATGTTTGATTTCATTTTGTTTTATGTCTCATGCATTATACTACCTGTAGAATACCTGTAGAATACCTGTAGAATACCTGTAGAATCGTTTAACGGCTCATGTGTAAGGAAATTCAATCCTTTTCAGCCCACCCAAATTTGTACTTTTAAAAACTAAACTAATAACAATTCTGCATTTTATGGGCACTTTTGGTTGACGAATAATTCAAATTTTGAATAGTTAATATTTAAAGAAATCCAAATTCATCATTAAAACTGGTATTTAATTTCTTCTTATAATGCCAATCCACTCATATTAAGAAACAATAAAATTTGTTATAAAATAATTTATCACTAGAACTGGTACATAACATCTTCCCAATGATGATCAAGTTGTATTTTAAGTTATCAACGGTCTTTGCAGACACAACATTTTGGGTAAACTGTTCCAGTCGTTTATAATTCGTTAGGAAAAATGTCTTTAACGAAATGATGAATTACATCGAGGCTTAATTCCCTGTTTTCATGTTACAACCCAGTTTTCTGGTGTTAAAAAAAACCCAGTATATAGGGACTTCTTTTTTCCTATTCCATTTATGTTATGAAATCTACAAAAGTGCACCTTTTACATCTGATAACAATGTTTTATGTTAGCAGGTGTTTTTATTAGTTAAAAAATCAAACTAATTTCAAGTCTAATTTGGTACTGAACTCACAACAGAACAACTCCTTTGTTCACCAATTCATACCTTGATCATCAATTATGAAATGACAAAAAGATAGGTTAATCAATTGGGCATTTAAATTCAATGAATAGAAACTTTCAATAGAAGTGAACATAATTCAGTAATGGTCAGTTACACCTGGAGCATGCATCTTGGTCAGTTGATTCCTAATAAACAAAAGATTTGTATGTTTTTGAGTTTTAGAAAAAAACAAGGCCTCACTTATTCATGCTTTGTTGTTCGTGAAATACTCTAAGTATTTACAAATACTACTGATTCATGCCATAAATTGAAATAGAAATTGGAAGTCCCTGTAAACTGGGATGTTCCCTGAAAACAGTGAATACCCCACTTTTCCTGACTTGTTCACAACCTGTGTCCACTACATTCTACAATCATTTACAGTGAAAAGTGCATTAATATATATAGAAAAAACAAGGCCTCACTTATTCATGCTTTGTTGTTCGTGAAATACTCTAAGTATTTACAAATACTACTGATTCATGCCATAAATTGAAATAGAAATTGAAGTCCCTGTAAACTGGGATGTTCCTGAAAACAGTGAATACCCACTTTTCCTGACTTGTTCACAACCTGTGTCCACTACATTCTACAATCATTTACAGTGAAAAGTGCATTAAAATTATAGAAATAAAAGAAGTCTGATATTTATTCCTCAGCTGCAAATTTTGTAATGTAGAAAAATGTTCAGTTTCCGTTTGTTCAAATACAAAGTCCTCTGCTATAGCACCCCTCTGAACGAAATTGGCCATGATGACTTTTACGACTGGTTATTTTTCAAAAGTATTACCGTAATTTTGAGCTATGCTACAAAAGTTAAATTACAGCAGTAACCAGTTCAAAACTATTTGAATACCAAAGAAACCGATGACTGGTTCTTTTCAAAAGTATTACCGTAATTTTGAGCTATGCAGTTAAAAGTTTGTTTACATTAGCAACCAGTTCAAAAGCTATCTGAATACCGAAAAGATGTTAAAACAAAAGTGAACAACCACCAAAATGTTGTTGGTCATCAGGACTGCCACTACACATGCAATTGTCGGTCCTAGCCGATTTTTGGCAGTCAGGACCGACGGGACCGACGGTTTTCGAGAACACTGCTTGTCACTTCCTGTTTTCATTTCGCTTAAAAATCGAAAGTAACGTAAACATGATCTTTTCTTGATATATTTAAAATAGACAGTCTTTTTAATCATTCCAAGCTCATAAAATTGAATTCCAAATATCGATTTTAAATGTTTTCACAGGGATATTGATTATGCAGTGAAATAGTCGTTACAATTTCATTTATGCTGTGATTCTTTGCTTTGAAAAGAGGAACCTGACTTTGTTGATCAGGATGTCCCTCAAAATAACTGAAATTGTGAACTAAATTTCTGGATCATTGTTCTTATCTTCATGTTTAAGCATCACACCAGTAGAATCATACCATGACTGCCTACATTTGTAGAATGCATAAGGCCTTCAAAGATCCTTGTCCTTGCAGGACTAGGGCATATGTATAGCTAGTAATATACATCATTGGTCCCTTACTGTTACCCGAAATAAGGTTGATTTTCATCTAGCGTAAAGTTACTAAACCCTCTCAAAACTCCTAGCTGAAACCCTTGCAGTTTACATAGAACATGCCCTTTTTGAAATATCAATCATCATGCTAAAGTGCCCTTTTCATGATTGGCTCCCTGCCCTTTTGAAATCCTAGCTGGAACACTACAGTTTTCAGACATTAACTCAAAAACACTTTCACCAATTTGCAAGAAACTTTGGTGAATTGTTTATATCTATTGCCATGAGCTCCCTTTCGATTTTTATAAATTTTAGATTTTACGTTTCTGAGTTATGAGGTTTTATTCATTAAAAAAAGTGGGGTTTTCCAGTTTTCGGACAATTACTCAAAAATGCTTTCAGCAGTTTTCATGAAACTTTGGTGAATTGTTTATATTTATTGACATAAGCTTCCTTTGATTTTTATAAATTTTAGATTTTACGTTTTGGAGTTACATGTATGTGATTGTATTCATTAAAAGGGGTATTTTCAGTTTTCGGTCAATGATTTGAGCAGTTATCATGAAACTTTGGTGACTGGTTTATATCTATTAAGATAACCTCCCTTTAGTTTTTCATGAATTTCTGATATGACATTGAGAAGTTATTGAACTTTATTCTTTGAAAAAGCGACGGGCGTATCATGCGCTCATGGCACAGCTGTTTATTCTAATACTGTATGCAATAGGTCTACTATATTTGGTATATGGAATGATTGTAAGGTGTACATGTCCATCTGGCAGGTGTCATCTGACCTTGACCTCATTTTCATGGTTCAGTGGTTAAAGTTAAGTTTTTGTGTTTTGGTCTGTTGTTTTAATACTGTATGCAATAGGTCAACTATATTTGGTGTATGTAAGTATTTTATGATGTACATGTCAGTCTGGAATGTTTTATTTGACCTTGACCTCATTTTATGGTTCATTGCTTATGTTAAATTTTTTGTTTTTGGTCTGTTTTTCTAATACTTATAGCAATAGGTCAACTATATTTGATGTATGGAATGATTGTAGGCAATTATCATCTGACCATGACCTCATTTTCATGGTTCATTGGTCAATCTGAAGTTTTCCTTGTTTAGTTTGTTTCTTAGATACTATATGCAAAAGGTCAACTATATTTAAAACATGTAATGATTGTAAGGTGTACATGTCTGTATGGCATCGTTCATCTGACATTGGCCTCATTTTCATGGTTCATTGATTGATGATCAATGTTAAGTTTACCTGGTTTATTTTGTTTCTTGGATGTGCAATAGGTCAAATATGTTTAAAGCATATTTTGTGTATGGAATGATTGTAAGGTGTACATGTATTTCCAGTTTGGTTTTTCTGACCTTGACCTCATTTTCTTGGATCATGTTAAATTGATGTGATAGTCCTAAATATAAAGCTTTACTACAACTATCAACATAATAACAATGGTTAGTAAAGAAGGCGAGACATTTCAGAGTGTGCACTCTTGTTCTTAAATTTCTGATATGACATTGAGAAGTTATTGAACTTTATTCTTTGAAAAAGCGACGGGTGTATCATGTGCTCATGGCGCAGCTGTTTATTTTTCAGGTTTTAATTGTTGATTTGTCCTGGTCCTAAATATCATAATATGCATTTTCAACCCTTCCCCACAGGCTTCAAATTTAATAAAACATATGAAGTTCATTACACACTAATCACATTTTTATATGTCCGTTTACGGGATGTATCATGGTATACTGTTGTCCGTCTGTCTGTCCGTCTGTCCGTCCGTCCGTCCGTCCGTCCGTCCGTCCGTTGCCAACATGTCAGACATTAACTCAAAAACGCTTTAACCAATTTGCATAAAACTTTGGTGAATTGTTTATATCTATTGATGTGAGCTCCCTTTTTTTATTAAATTTTAGATTTTACGTTTCCGAGTTATGGGGTTTTATTCATTTAAAAAAGGGGGTTTTCCAGTTTTCGGACAATAACTCAAAAATGCTTTCAGCAGGTCTCCTGAATAGTTTATATCTATTGACGTAAGCTCCTTTTTGATTTTTATAAATTTTAGATTTTACGTTTCCGAGTTATGGGGTTTTATTCATTAAAAAAGGGGGGATTTTCCAGTTTTCGGACAATAACTCAAAAATGCTTTCAGCAGTTCTCCTGAAACTTTGGTGAATTGTTTATATCTATTGACGTGTGCTCCCTTTCAATTTTCATAAATTTCTGATATAACATTGAAAAATTATTGAACTTTATTCTTTGAAAACGCTATGGGCGTATCATGCGCTCATGGCGCAGCTGTTAATTAACCCTTCCCCACAGGCTTTAAATTTAATAATATATGTGTAGATCATTACACCCTATAATCACATTCTCAACCCTTCCCCACAGGCTTCAAATTTAATAATACATGTGTAGATCATTACACCCTAATCACATTCTCAACCCTTTCCCATAGGCTTTAAATTCAATAATACATGTGTAGATCATTACATGCTAATCACATTTTTAACCCTTGTACCAGATCACTTTATGTAACCTCTTTCCCGCCATTATAAGGCTTGTGCAGTCTGCAGGCTGTTGTAAATTGATGTCACCAACACAATTTATTTTGCACATGTTTATGATTTCCCAAATTTGAAATACATGAATTTTTTAAACTGAAACATAAATAAATTACTTACATCAATTCTGCAATGAATCAGACCTTTTTAAATTATTTTAAAGAAATTTAATAGCCTTGCAGTTGCACTTTAAATTATTGAATGAGTATAAAATCTCTTGCTGTACTATTTGTAAATGTACCGATTTTATAACTATTTTGATTGATCAGAATTATTTGTCTAATTCAGAATTGTATTTCCTGTCGAAAAAAAATTGAATTGCAAAACTCAACAGGTGATCTGGATTTGTTGAAAACTGAAGTTATTCGGGATTTTCATAAAATTGTTACTTAAAATTCTGGAATAAATCGTGACTGTTGATAAAAACAACATGGAAGCAGAATAACTTTGTATCTATGAATATGTTTGCTGCATATATATATCAGTAATATGTGTTTATTCCAATTAAGGTCCCTCAGGGGCAATGACAAAGATACAATAATATAAGATTTAAATGAATTACAAAAGGTCTTCATTTACTAGTGTTGATTTAAGGAGCAGGGCAGTAGGATTTTGGAAATGAATAACTGACCTTGGCAAGTACTAAAAATAAATAATCTTGCCAAGACAGGATGAAAATAAATATTCCTCAACACACACAATAAAGGATACAATACAAATCCTTGACAAGGTGTAGTAAATAATTGTATATTAAAATTAATAATAAGCATGCGTAGCAACAGGTTAAAATAAGCATTCAGTCCGCAAAAAATCCTGCCCCTTCACCCTAGAATATCAAATGGTCGTCCCCTTATATAAATGTGAACATCAAAATAAATTTCATCTAGGTTATGTTATTTCATTTAAATAATATATCACTAATAGAAGTAGGCTGAATGTTTTTTTTCTTCAGAAAATTTGAATTAGTTGTGATAACAATGTTAATCAATTGTTTAACAGAAACACTGTATTATAACAAATAGACAGGTACGTGAACCATAAGCTTCATTCTTCAAATTACAGAATTCCCCGTATCTAGCCCCCTCCTTTACTCTAGCAATCTGAAACATAAATTAGATATCACGTGCCTGTCTGCAGGGACTTTCTATACTAACGGGACTCGGGACTCGTCTCTATTGATTTTAATTAATAACTACGCCTCCCGTGTAAAGCTTCCACCCAACAATAAACTTAGTTTCGTATCTCTGATATCTGGCTAGTAGTTATTTGCGTATTTCAAAGAACATTGTAATTTAATATTTTTTAATATAAAATCTGATTAAAAGCAATTTACCATGTTTACCATGACAAAAAATATAAGATTTTAAAAGAATGTTAAATTATTAAACAGAGACATATCGTTTTGAAGAAGACTCCAGTTGTGCAAAATGGGTTACATATTGAACAAGATGGCGATCGCGACCACTCGAAATTTACTAACAAAATACCTCAAAGTTCAAAGGTCTATATTTTAAAACTATCCGAGAAATCATTTCAAAAACAGCATTTTGCAATGACAAAATGTATAAAATTTCATAAAATGTTACTTCATTAAACTTGAACATATAGTAATGAAGAACACTTAGTAAATGTGAAATGATTTGCTATGATTAGTCATGTGACATCAGCGATGGCACAGTTCTGTCTGCAAATTTGTATAGACATTGTTGTAAGTGACCAGTCCTGTGACTGTCCCTGCTGTCTGCAATCAAGAAATTTTGAATAAATTAGTACACATTGTCCCTTATAAAATTTGTTTTAGAGAGAACTGTATGACCTTCACTGTATTGTCAGTGACTACATACCAAAATAGATATGATGATAGTAACAATCAATTTTATAATTACTCCATTATTGATTGACAGTTATTGATTGACATTTAGATCTTTTTAGCTCACCTGGCCCGAAGGGGCCAAGTGAGCTTTTCTCATCACTTGGCGGCCGTCGTCTGTCGTCGTCGTTAACATTTTACATTTTGAACTTCTTCTGGAGAACCACTGAATGGAATGAAACCAAACATGGCATGAATGTTCCTTATGAGGTGCTGACCAAGTGTTGTTACTTTGTAGCCGATCCATATTTCCAAGATGGCCGCCAGCAGGGGACTTAGTTTGACATAGGACCCTATGGGAAATACATACAAATGTCTTCTTTTAGAGAACCACTGAATGGAATGAAACCAAACATGGCATGAATGTTCCTTATGAGGTGCTGATTAAGTGTTGTTACTTTGAAGCCGATCCATAATCCAAGATGGCCACCAGCGGGGACTTACTTTAACATAGGATCCTATGGAAATACATACAAATGTCTTCTTTAGAGAACCACTGAATGGAATGAAACCAAACATGGCATGAATGTTCCTTATGAGGTGCTGACTAAGTGTTCTTACTTTGTTGCCGATTTACTGTTCAAGATGGCCACCAGGATTTTTATTAAATTACAGGACTAATATTAAACCAAATTTGGCCTCGCTCATTATTAGGGTATCTGTTATGATTTTAATCTATTTTTACATGATTTCCAAAACCAAAGTAGAATCAGGTGAGTGACACAGGCTCTTGAGAGCCTCTAGTTTATCCTCCTGGTCAAATTTGTTTCTGATTTCTTCCTGAATAAGTAAGCAAGCCAATCATCAAGTATTTTTTTTATACTAACAATGACTAAGGAGGGGACCATATAGTTTTCATAAAAGGGAGTTAGGATGATTATGGAAATGAATATTCTGACCCGATAATTACATAAATGTTTGTCCAAGACAGGTTGAAAATAAAGTAAGCATATCTGTCCTATGAAAATACAGGACAATGCTGGAAATAATTGTACACAAGATTTATATTATGGTCTAAAGGGTATAAACAGAAGTTTTTCAATATTTCAGTTGAGGCCATACACGTTTGTTTTTTTTGTTTTATTAGAAAAGTTTAAATCTCTTTGATATGTATGTATTACAATGTATTATGTAGTTAATGCATGTCTGTGTAAAATAAATGTAAAATTATTATTGATTCAAGGACTAATTCGATCTATACTACAGAAACTTTTCATACTTCATTTTATACAAATTATGTAAGGATATATATATATAACCTGAATTACGCTAAACAACATGAACAATATACAGAATCCTGCCAATCTATGCACTACACAACAAATATTTTCAAAAGTTTGCAAATTAAGGATAACAAATAGTGATTTCAATAATTCAGTCTGGGCCATGACTCGAGCCCTTTAAGACTGGACCCCTTTTTTTGTCGAGCCTTCGACTTTAGTCGAAAAAGCAAGACATAGCGATCCTACATTCCGTCGTCGTCGTCGTCGGTGGCGTCCACAAATATTCACTCTGTCATGTCTGTGGTTAAAGTTTTTGAAATTTTAATAACTTTCTTAAACTATCCAGGATTTGTACCAAACTTGGACAGAAGCTTGTTTATGATCATAAGATAGTATCCAGAAGTAAATTTTGTAAAATAAAATTCCTGTTTTAAGTATTCTACTTGTAAATGGACTTAGTTTTTCTGCCAGGAAACATTACATTCACTCTGTGGTTAAAGTTTTAAAATTTTAATAACTTTCTTAAACTATCCTGGATTTGTACCAAACTTGGACAGAAGCTTGTTTATGATCATAAGATAGTATCCAGAAGTAAATTTTGTAAAATAAAATTCCTGTTTTTATACGACCGCAAAAATTTTTGTGGTCGTATATTGGTATGATGTTGGCGTCGCCGTCGTCGTCGTCGTCCGGCGTCGTCGTCGTCGTCCAAGACACATTGGTTTCGCACTCTAACTTTAGTTTAAGGAAATGGATCTCTAGGAAATTTTACCATAAGGTTCAATACCACAAAAGGAAGGTTGGGATTGATTTTGGGGTTATGGTACCAACAGTTAAGGAATTAGGGGCCAAAAGGGGCCAAAATAAGCATTTTGTAACTTCCAGACAATAACTTGTGTGTAAGTGTATGGATCTCTCTGACATTGTACCACAAGGTTCCATATCACAAAGGGAAGGCTGGGATTGATTTTGGGGTAATTGCCTCAAAATTTTAGGAATTAGGGGCCAAAAAGGCAAAAATAAGCATTTTCTAGTTTCAGAACAATAACTTGTGTAAGTGTATGGATGTTTCTGAAATTGTACTACAAGGTTCCATATCACAAAGGAAAGCTGGAATTGAGTTTGGGGGTAATTGCCTAAACGTTTAGGAATTAGGGGCCAAAAGGGGCCAAAATAAGCATTTTTCTAGTTTCCAGACAATAACTTGTGTTTAAGTGTATGGATCTCTCTGAAATTTGTACTGCAAGGTACCATACCTCATTGAAGGCTGGGATTGAGTTTGGGGTGATGAATCATAAGGGGTTCAAAAATTGGGGGATTTTTTTCCCCTTTTCTTCCTTTTTTCCTTTTTTTTTTCTTTAAAATTTTCCATTTTAAGTTGGTTATTTCTGATTTATATTTAAAAGCAAATAATAATGATATGGCAGGAGATACACACCAAACAGGATGTGTAAATTATTATATAATAAGTATTGTGCAATAGCAAGAAATTTTCAATTGCACAGTATTGCGCAATAGCAAGAAATCTTCAATTGCACAGTATTGCGCAATAGCAAGAAATATCCAATAGCACAATATTGCACAATAGGAAGAAATTGTCAATTGTACAGTATTGCACAATAGCAAGAAATATTCAATTGCACAGTATTGCGCAATTGCAAGAAATATTTAATTGCACAGTATTGTGCAAAAGAAGATACTTTGTATAAATTGCTTATTTCTTGACCAATTTCAATGGGGTTTTATTCTTGAATTCTTGGGGTTCTTTAATATGCTGAATCTAACCGTGTATTAAGTTTTTGGATTTTGGGCCCTGTTTTAAATTGGTCCAAATTGAGGTCCAAAGGGTCCAAAATTAAACTTTGTTTGATTTCATCAAAATTGAATTATTGGGGTTCTTTGGTATGCTGAATCTAAACATGTCTTTAAATTTTTGATTATGGGCCCAGTTTACAAGTTGGTCCAAATCTTGGTCCAAAATTAAACTTTGTTTGATTTCAACAAAATTGAATATATTGGGTTCTTTGATATGCTGAATCTAACCATGTATTTAGATTTTTGATTTTGGGCCCCATTATCAACTTTGTCCACATTGAGGTCAAACGGGTCCAAAATTAAACTTTGTTTGATTTCAACAAAATTGAATATATGGGGTTCTTTGATATGCTGAATCTAACCGTGTATTTAGATTCTTAATTTTGGTCCCGTTTTCAAATTGGTATACATTAAGGTCCAAAGGGTCCAAAATTAAACTTAGTTTGATTTTAACAAAATTGAATTCTTAGGGTTCTTTGATATGCTGAATCTAATCATGTATTTAGATTTTTGATTATGGGCCCAGTTTTCAAGTTGGTCCAAATTGGGGTCCAAAATTAAACTTTGTTTGATTTCAACAAAATTGAATATATGGGGTTCTTTGATATGCTGAATCTAACCATGTATTTAGATTCTTAATTTTTGGTCCTGTTTTCAAATTGGTCTACATTAAGGTCCAAAGGGTCCAAAATTAAACTTAATTTGATTTTAACAAAATTGAATTCTTAGGGTTCTTTGATATGCTGAGTCTAAACATGTCTTTAAATTTTGATTATGGGCCCAGTTTTCAAGTTGGTCCAAATCGGGTCCAAAATTAAACTTTGTTTGATTTCAACAAAATTGAATATATGGGGTTCTTTGATATGCTGAATCTAACCATGTATTTAGAGTTTTGATTTTTGGGCCCGTTATCAACTTTGTCCACATTGAGGTCAAAAGGGTCCAAAATTAAACTTTTGTTTGATTTCAACAAAATTGAATATATGGGGTTCTTTGATATGCTGAATCTAACCATGTATTTAGATTTTTGATTTTGGGCCCCGTTATCAACTTTGTCCACATTGAGGTCAAAAGGGTCCAAAATTAAACTTTGTTTGATTTCATCAAAATTGAACTCTTAGGGTTCTTTGATATGCTGAATCTAACCATGTATTTAGATTTTGGATATTGGACCATAATAGGTGAATGTCCAATTTAAAATTTTAAGTTCTTAGACCACATTCATTCTGTGTCAGAAACCTATGCTGTGTCAAATAGTCAATCACAATCCAAATTCAGAGCTGTATCAAGCTTGAATGTTGTGTCCATACTTGCCCCAACTGTTCAGGGTTCGACCTCTGCGGTCGTATCAAGCTGCGCCCTGCGGAGCATTTTATTCCGTATTTTACTTGTAAATGGACTTAGTTTTTCTGCCGGGAAACATTACATTCACTCTGTGGTTAAAGTTTTAAGATTTTAATAACTTTCTTAAACTATCCTGGATTTGTACCAAACTTGGACAGAAGCTTGTTTATGATCAAAAGCTAGTATCTAGAAGGAAATTTTGTTACAATTTTGTACCTGTTTATCTGTATTTTACTTATAAATGGACTTAGTTTTTCTTCCAGTTAACATTAAATACAGTCTGCAGTTAAAGATTTAAAACATTTATTAGATTCATAAACTATCCTGGATTTATACCAAATTTTTACAGAAGCTTCTTACAATCAAAGATAGTATCTAAAGGAATATTTTATTGATTTTTTCCTCATTTTTGTTGAGCCTGCAATTAACAGCAAAAGTAGGCGAGACACTGGGTTCCGCGGAACCCTTACAAATTTGTTCCTTTTCTTTTTCTCTTATATATATATTTAAAGACTTAAAGTACAATTTCCTACAAACTTATTTTCCTGTTTTCTATCTGTATTATTTACATCTATCAATATCAGTATTTTAAGCCCATCCACTCGTTTTTCTACTGACATAGCCTAAAAAAATATTGCTATTGTTGAACATGTTGAATCGTTAAGCTAATTGCAAGAACATGTTAAAAACAGAGTAAAGAATTTTAGATACTAAAAGTGTGGTAAACTTCACTGAGACAACAAGCCAATGATAAAAATAATTAAAGAGAGAACAAATGGTGATAACAAAACTAATTCATTTTAGCTCACCTTGCCCAAACGTTCCGCTTTGTTGTCTTAACTTTTACAAAAATCTTCTCCTCTGAAACTGCTGGGCTAAATTTAACCAAACTTGGTCACAATAATCATTGGGGTATCTAGTTTAAAAATGTGTCTTCTGATCCCGCCTGCCATCCAAGATGGCCGACATGGCAAAAAATAGAACATAGAGGTAAAATGCAAGTTTTGTCTATTATTTTGAAATCCCTTATAAACATGATAAATAGAGAAAATCTGACTGGAGCAAAATGTTCAGAATGTTGAGCAAAAATGTTTAGAATGTTGAGCTCTACCTATTGTCTATATATGTCAAAACTGTCATACGATTTCTTATCTGTAGGAGTTTTTGTCCTTAAATGACAAATTTTACTTTTTTTTCATTTTTATATTTTTTGCGGTCGTATATTGGTATTAAGTCGTCGTCGTTGTCATCGTCGTCTGAAGACACATTGGTTTCCGGAAAATAACTTTTGTTTAAGTGTATGGATTTCTATGAAATTTTACCATAAGGTTTATGACCACAAAAGGAAGGTTGGGATTGATTTTAGGGGTTATGGTCCTATAACAGTTCAGGAATTAGGGGCCAAAATGGGGCCCAAATAAGCATTTTTCTAGTTTCCAGACTAACTTGTGAAATGGTGTATGGATCTCTCTGAAATTATACCACAAGTTACCATATCACAAAGGGATGGTAAGAATTTGCTTTGGGGGGTTAGGCCAACTAAAATTATTTAGTAGATTTTCATCCAGACTTTTGAAAAAAATGGGGAGGGTGGGAGGATTTTATTTTTTTATTTTTATTTCATATGAAACCCTCTGGTGACATGTTTTTCATATATACATGATATATACACATGATATATGCAAGTGTAAGTAGTCGTACATAATTTTTCAAATTCTTAAATAAATATCTCTGATTGGCAACCACTGTTCTTAGATACATATTTATAGTAAACAGCAAAAACGTGGAGAAATACTCTCTTCAGTTGGACTACCTACACAATTTATTTTGCTTTATAAGCTATGGTTTGTAGTTCCCAAAAATGAAGCAAATGCATTGGTATGCAACACAAGTATTATGAGTACAGAATAAAATGAAAACTCAAACAGTGTTAAAAATAATAGGGTTGGTGCTTTTAAGATTCTTATGCAAGATGCAAATATAAATACAATGTAAAACATAACTTAACAAAGAAGAAGAAGTTGTTTAATGACTCTATTGAAAGTATTGGGACCGAGGGTGTTTGCTGTTTGTCAACAAAAACGATAGCCAGGGTAAATCTTAGGGCTTGCACAATGTGTATTTTGCCGACTTTTTGACTCAATATACAGTCATAAATCTAGTAAGTTAGTGCTTGTGTCAATTTCTTTAATCCAGTCATGTTTTTGTACCAATGTGTTCCATGATTCTTACGCTTTGGATATCATTCACAGTCCAAATTTCCAGACACAAAGTCATTCTATAAATAAAAAATACCACGATTTTCTTTTTACTTTTGTGATTTAACTTTTTCTAATCACAGAAATTTGTGACATACTGCGATTTGCGTTATTGGACACAGCGTATTATTCGTAACCTGAATAATTATGCCCTTCTTGTAATCAATCTCTATTCTCGTAGAAGATGTTATCATCATGGAGCAGCAGAATGTGTCGACTTAATCATTTTGGTTAAATTACTTGAAGAAATATGAAAACCCAAATTTGAAACAGAAGTTTTGAATGAAACAAAATTATCGACAGTTACCGTAACAGAAATGAAAAAATCCGAAATCGTAATTTTTTAAGATAAAAAATCTGGGCGGGTCGATTTCAGAGGGGCGGCGGGATGAAAATCTATCAATTAATTTTAATTGGCCTTATGGCTCAAACTGTTTAGGAATTAGGGGCAAAAAGGGGAAAACAAGGGTTTCCAGGTTAATGGACAATTACTTATGTACAAAACATAATTTTAAAGCAGTGTAAGGGAGGTAATTCAAACACATATTGTCAAATTACTTCCCTTTACACTGCTTGTAAATAATTTATAAAGAAATGTATTGTCTTTAGGTGATTAGCTGTCAATTTATTTTTATCGACCGCAAAAATTATTGCGGTCGATATTGGTATGACGTTAGCATCGTCGTTGTCGTCGGAAGACACATTGGTTTTCGTACAACAACTTGAGTTTAAGTAAATGGATCTCTATGAAATTTTACCATAAGGTTCAATACCACAAAAGGAAGGTTGGGATTGATTTTGGGGGTTATGGTACCAACAGTTAAGGAATTAAGGGCCAAAAAAGGGCCCAAATAAGCATTTTTCTAGTTTCCAGACAATAACTTGTGGAACGGTGTATGAATCTCTCTGAAATTATACCACAAGTTTCCATACCACAAAGGGATGGTAAGGATTGACTTTGGGGGGTTATGGCTCAAACCGTTTAGGAATTAGGGGCAAAAAAGGGGGAAAACAAGGGTTTCCTGGTTAATAGACAATTTAAAAGCAGTGTAAGGGAGGTAATCAAAATACATTTAAAGTATTTAAAAAAATTTGGATTACCTCCCTTACATTGCTTTTAAATTATGTATAAAGATGTTGTATTGTCTTGAGGTGATTAGCTGTCAATTAATTTTTAGAAGTTACTATTAAAGGAATATTAATTTTAGCCATGATTATGTATGTCATTTTCTATTTTAAGACTTTTATGATGTATTTAAATTGGTAATTATGGTTGCAAACTCCATTGGAAATTTGAATTGAGATTATGACCATATCTTCGGGAAAGATTTTTTTTTTTTTGAGGGGAGGTGAAAAAAATGGAAAGGGGAGGGGGCAATTTTTCTCATTTCAGATTTCAGAAATTTAAAAGAAAATTTCTTCAAATATTTTTTTTGTAAACTAAAGGGGTCAATACGCAACAGCATGGTGTATTGCACGAAAGCAAAAATTGAATATAAATTCAAATCATATAACCAATTCTAAGTTCTTTGACTACAGTTATTCTGTGTCAGAAACCTATTTATTATGTGTCAAATATTTAATAACAATCCAAATTCAGACCTGTATCAAGTGCGAATATTGTGTCCATTTTGCCCCAACTGTATAGGGTTGGACCTCTGCGGTCATATCCAGCTGCGCTCAGCGAAGCATTTTATTAGAAGTTACTATTTTGAAAATGTTTAATAAAGGTTATTTAATTATAGCCATGATTATGTATGTGAAGAAATTTTATTTTTAGATATTACTATTTAATGTTACTGATGGAGGCTTTTAAATTTTAGGCATGATTATGATGTCATTTTCTATTTTAATTCTTTTATGATGTATTTAAATGGGTTTTATGGTTGCAAAGTCCTAGCTGTCAATTTATTTTAGAAGTTACTTTTTAATGCTGATGAAGGAATTTTATTTTTAGATATTACTATTAAAAGTTGCTGATGAAGGTTTTTAATTTTAGCCATGACTATGATGTCATTTTCTATTTTAATACTTTTATGATGTATTTAAATGGGCTTTTATGGTTAAAAAGCATTTTCTAGTTTCCAGACAGTAACTTGTGATTAAGTGTATGGATCTCTAAAATTGTACTACAAGGTTCCATACTACAAAGGAAAGACTGCAATTGAGTTTGAAGGTTAATGCTAAAAGGGAATTCAAAAGTTTGGGGGAAGGGGGTTTAAATTTTGTCTCGCCTTGATGGAGTCAAAAGCGAGACATAGGTATGCTGTTTCCGCATCGGCGGCGGCGTCAACAATGTATTAGTTTGTGATTAGGTCTAGTTCATGGTGAACCACTAGTGGTAGGTCAATGATATTTGGTATGCAGTTATATTAGTATTGGCACATCTCATTACCATGGAGATTATTTGGCCCAATCCCTCAGTCAAGGTCTATTGACTTTGAAACTTTGCTTAGTTTACATGTATTAGTTTGTGATTAGGTCAGTTTATGGGGAACCACTAGTGGTAGGTCAATGATATTTGGTATGCAGTTGTATAAGCATTGGCATATCTCATTTCCATGGAGAATATTTGGCCCCGCCCCTCAGTCATGGTCTATTGACTTTAAAACTTTTGCTTAGTTTACATGTATTAGTTTGTGATTAGGTCAGTTTAAGGGGAACCATTAGTGGTAGGTCAATGATAATTGGTATGCAGTTGTATAAGCATTAGCACATCTTATTTCCATGGAGAATATTTGGTCCTTACCCCTCAGTCATGGTCTATTGACTTTGAAACTTTTGCTTAGTTTACATGTATTAGTTTGTGATTAGGTCAGTTTAAGATGAACCACTAATGTTAAGTCAATGATATTCGGTATGCAAATGTATTGGCATTTGCAAGTTTCATTTCCATGGAGATTATATAACCCCACCCCCTAATTATGGTTCATTGACTTTGAAACTTTTACATAGTTTACAAGTTAATGTTTGTGTTTAGGTTTGTTTAAAGGGAACGACTTATGAAAAGTCAATGGTATTTGGTTTGCAGTTGTATTAGCATTGGCACATCTCATTTCCATGGGAGATTGTTTAGCCCTGTAACTTCAGTCATGGTTCATTGACTTTGAATATTTGCATAACTTACATGTTAAAGTATTGTAATTTTAATTTCAACATTTGCATTATCAAAATAACAAAAAGGCGAGACATATCTCTGTGTTAACAGTTTATTTTTAAAAGGGTTCATTTTTTTTTCAAAATTTTCAAAATTTCAAATTTTGAAAAGTTTCAAGAAGAAATCTTCAATTGCACAATATTGCATTAGATTTGTAAGATCTTTGACCACATTTATTTTGTGTCAGAAACCTATATTATGTCAAAATTTGATCACAATCCAAATTCAGATAGTATCAAGCTTGAATATTGTGTCCAAATTTGCCCCAACTGTTCAAGCTTCACCACTGCGGTCGTATCAGGCTGCGCTCAGGAAGCATTTGATTGCCTATTATCTTCAAAACTATAATAGATAGAGAGAAACTTTAAGTTGCAAAATGATCAGCAAGACAAGGTCAACTAATAAGTCTCATGGTAAAATTGTCAGTGGACTCCTATTTAGAGTTATTGCCCTTTGATAACGATTTTACCAATTTTTGCTTTTGCCTCATTTCTTAAAAATTATAATAGATAGATAGAAACTTAATTAAACAAAATTGATCAGCAAGACAAGATCTACAATTAAGACAAATATGGAGAAAATCGTTCAACACCTCCTTATTTTTGAAGTTATTGCCTTTA
>JAASAO010000926.1:0-21580 GCA_017311375.1 Mytilus coruscus | reverse complement strand
AGCTTTTTTTTTTGTTTGAAAATAATACACAAACTGATTTTCTTTCATTGATAGATTAGTTTGATTAATAAATTCATTTACTGTTGGTTTTTTCTAGAATATCAAAGCTTCCTAAATCACTCGCTGAAATGGACTCAATATTCAATTGTTTCATTTGTGTTCTTAATTTCAATAATTTTGAATTGGCTGTTTTACTGATTTCTGTTCGCTTATGAAACTGATTTAGAAACTGATCTGTAACTTTTGTAATTTTTATTTGCCTTCACTTGGAATCGAACCCTCCTTGAAGTCTGTTAAATATGACTGATATTAAACACATCAACGAAACCTCTCGGCTACAAACTGGTTCTATCAAGGAGCATAAATTGATATTTTAATTTAGAATAAACATAGGTCTTGCATTTCAATATATATGTATATATATAATAGACAATCGTATGGTATGAGTTGGTAGTCTCGAGGTTTAGAATGAGATGTAGAGTCAAAGTTAGAAGTACAGATTTGTCTGGCAGGTTTACGGTCGAATCCCTGTTTTCTCTTTCTTGTCCTTTTTATTTATGTTTTCCGTTTTCTTATTTTGTATGTTATTGTTGATATTTTTGTAATAATTTTCACGGGATTTTTGTTGTTTTGCTCGTTTTTTTGGGGAGGGGAGGGAGGGAGGGTTATTCTGCGGGTTCGTGGTATATTTTAACAAACCAACATTTATCTATTGTATCTACTTTAAATTATTGATGTTTTTATGTTTTACAACGCATTCAAGGCGTAAGTGGTAGATATATTGCATAGACACTTGACTATTAAAGAAAGCGTACATTTAATGATCTCTTAGGGTCTTTTTCTTGTTTGTGTGTCGTAAGGATGTTTTCTTGATAAAGCGTTTTTATCATACAGATAACCTACAAAATATGTACTAATTGGTTCATTAATTGATTGGTGTTTAACGCCATCTTCAGCACTATTATGCTATTTCTTGGCAGTCAGTTTTATTGTTGGAGGAAGCCGGAGTGCCGAAGAGAATCACCGACCTTCTTTTGACAATCCTAATCAATTATGATTGAGTCAAGCGCACCTGCCACGTTCGTGAGTCGAACTCACTAACTCAGTTTTACAGGCTAGTGATACAGTAGTTCGACTACTTAGACCACTCGGCCACCGAGGCCCCATAACAAAATTGAAAGATAAGAATGTTTCAAAACTAATTATTAAAGTTATTTATAGCAATATTTTGTCTATATAAGTGTTCATCATTTAGTAGGAATCATGCAGTTTGTTTTATCCCACATGTAGTCTACTTAAGTAGATTATCCAGACATATAAATCTTCAAGCAAACATGCTTTGTCTACAGAGACGCAAGCAATCCCTCTTTAGTATCTTTTAGTGTTTGCACTAACAAAATAATACTATTGATTTTTATAAGTTTACAGTGTTAATATATAGGTGTTCTCTCAACAAATCGACAACAAAGGCATCAATGAATTATATATTCTGAAATTGCATGACCGCACCAGTCTGTGGATCCTGTTATATTTATAATTAAAGGATATTTAATGGGCGGGATCTTTGAATTGACAAAGTCATTGTGCCTGCTGGACATTTTGTAAACACATGTCTTTATTTTAATAAACATAATTTGACCCTGTCTAAAGAAATATGTAAATTTTTATCTATTCGAACATGTATCTAAGCAGTCATATGGACATTATCCCTATTAGAATATAAATCTCTTAGTTCAACGTACTGACGTACATGTAGATTTTATGCCCAACAAACGTACAAATAACGTCAAATAAAGTCACCTAAAACCAAACACTTTAACGGATAGATAACGATTGAAATTAAGCGTATTCTCAATCAAATAGATATAAGAAGATGCGGTATTAGTGCCAATGAGACAACTCTCCATCCAAGTCACAATCTGTAAAATAAACCATTATAGGTCAAAGTACGGCCTTCAACACGGAGCCCTGGCTCACCACGAACAGCAAGCTACAAAGGGCCCAAAATGACTAGTGTTAAACCATTCAAACAGGAAAACCAACGGTCTAATCTGTATTAAAAAAACGAGAAACGAGAAACACATGAACCACATCAACAAACGACAACCACTGAACATCGGGTTCCTGACTTACGACAGGTGCAAACAAATGCAGCGGGTTTAAACGTTTTAATAGGCGCCAACAAATGCCATATATGAAATATTATCAATTACCTTCGTCGAACGTATGAATGCATTCGTTTTTTTTCAGTCTGGTTTTGTAACTCAATCTTAAACAGATTTATTATGTTTTGAACATAAATTTATTAAAAATAATTTGTTCCTGAGTCTCAATTCTGTTCCACGGCTTATGAAATGTTAATTTCTCTCAATTGGTATTTTGCAAATAATTTTCCTGAACACCATATATTTGCTAATTTCGGAATGACTTTTAATAGTTTGATAAAATGTTATGTTCCGAAAATAATTTTCTGATAATTTAATGAATTAATTGATCGAGCAATTGTTGTATATCATATAAAGATTAATATTACAGGTCTGGGGAAATTTGTAACCCTCCTAAGACAAACCAGTCTGATTCCGAACCGATCAGTTTTGACACATTTTCCCTAAATGACTAATGCTTAGCCGAGAAGTAGAAACACATACTAGTTTATTAAGCTTTGATCCCGCCAAGCTATCTTCTCATTATTCCTTATCCGTCTGAACACGTTGTTTTCTTACGATTGATTGAGCTTCGTCTTGGTCAGTCTTAGGTTTCAGTTTTATGTTTTTGTAATGCTGTGTGTGCTTTGTAGACCATTTTTGTTTTTCTTAAATATTTCGTTTTGACAATTTGTGTTGTCTGTCTTTCTTTTACTCATAATCTGTGTATCACTCTCCCTTTTAGATAAAGCTCTTTTGACAATTTGTTTCAGTTAAGCTGAAAAGGAGAACTATGACATGCAGATTGATTAATATCATCTTGATTTTGTTCGTGTTTCTTTTTATAACGGCAATCTTCAAACATATATAGCTCCAGAAGATATATGATTGTACTTGTAAAGCATTAGCCTTTATCATTTTTAGGAATCGATAAGACCAATCAAATCAATTGGAAAACTTCATTTATTATCATTAAATTACGTAACCGCATGAAAGTCAAGTTGCATTACAATAACAACCTTCATTCAAATGCGAAACATAAATATGTCGAGTTTAACTCTTGATCTCGTTTTTATGGCACAAAGCAATTCTTTTACAAATATTTCAGAAAAATACACAACATTAAGCATTATCAGAGAATACTAGACCATGGCTTGCATATACATTACTAGATTCATATATAATAAAGATGCTCTTATAAGATTAAAACGTAAGTTACAATAGTATAAAAGACAATCAAGTACAAGTAAGAAAATACACTTCAAATTGCCAATCAAAATTCATTTAAAATTCCATAAGTGAGTCAATATGATGTTATAAAATTGTGTACCATATCTAAAACAAAACGACAGAAGGTCTTTTGTTCTACGCATAGCATTTGCCAGCTGTTTCCTATTTAATTGGACATTTGGACCAATCATTTGACTGCGATAAGATTTATTCACGTTGTAGCAAATAAAACATATAGTTAATACTGCATTTGGCTTGATCACAAACGTTCATATTAAAATCCACTATTCTAATTCGTTTCTTATTCATATGTGTTCTAAACTATAGAAATGTCTAGTGATATTTGAGTCACACACAAGTAATAACACATTAAGAACTGACAGCTATTTTAAAACTTCTAAGTACGCCAGCATAAAGCACGTGATAATGGTTGAGATCTCTACTACAGCCATTGTAACAGCAGCATTGCCTATAAATCGGAAGTATTGTAGATTGTAAGTATGTTTAAGAATTAATGAGAATAAATATGACAAAACAACAGCAAACTAATAATAGTCTGAAATATATTTAGTCTTTAGTTTTTTGTTGTGTTTTGTATTATGTTGTTTGCCGTTTGTTTTTTTTTTCTCATTGCCATGTCGTTGTCAGTTTGTGTTCGTCTTTGGAATGTCCATTTGGTATATTTCGCCTCTCTTTACATTCAACTTGAATATCTTTGATTTAAAATATTAACTCCAATATACATGATGTTGATGATGGATTGGTGTTTAACGTCCACTTGGAACTATTACACGCATATAACGACGGCGAACATGCTATAATATACGATATAAATATCAACCCTTTGGGTACTAGACCAACACCCTGAGCCAGAAAATCAAACTGCTATTTCACTTTTAAGTAACACACTACAGGAAAAACATGTCCCATGCATAGATAAATCATTCTTATTTTGAACCGACATGTCTTTGCTCTAAATACTAAGTGCCACGTGCTTGGAGGAAAACAGCATATACCAATTTTCAAGTCTCTAATTTAACCCGGTCGGTGATCGAACCTACGACATTCCACACAGACGCGAACATATTTCCACGAGACTACAGAGGCGGAAGTAAACGCCGTTGTAAGCAAAGGATTTGACGAATTCAAAACACTTTTCTAAGAAAGGTCAAAATTAAACCAATAAAAGTTCAACCTACATACGATGTTTCAATTTTGATGTAAACTACAATGTTAATGATTTATCGAAAATCGGGTCAATTGGCTTTTTAAGCAGTTAGGAAATTTCTTCATATTAGAAAAAACATAAATCAATATTAGTTTTCTTATAAAGTACCATTGACCTTTAATATTTACTTACAGCTTGTTAGAGTTGTCGTGTACCCAATATCACAAACACAAATAGTCTTGTAACAGTATGCGTTATCTACGCAGGAGTCATTCCTACCACACGTGTTGTTCGGGTAAATTCCTTGAGAAGTTATACAAAGAAAACACAATGTACATTGTCAATTTGTTCAGAAAATACAATAAAATTAGTTTGATGCATTTTTACTTATTCGGAAATAATTGAAATTCATTTTAGGTTTTCAATCGGATATATAAAAGGGTTTAGTGCAGTATTTATATTTTCTAAAATATTTCCAGCTGTCAGTTTTGTTTGTTGGATTTGTAGGTGAAATAAACGTCGATAATTCGGTTCGTGAATGTTATTTTATACATTTAATTCCACATTTGTTAAGACTGCATTGCTAAAAATCAGAACAATTATCTTTCCCTGGACAGCATTAATAATAGTCTTGATATTATCAATTCAATAGTGTTTAATCATATAATCACTGTATGGATTTAATGTTTTATTTATACATTAAAAGGTAATATTAAACACATACGAGGTTTGCAGGTGGTGTCTGTATAAAAGGTATCCTTGCATGTACAATTACGCATGCACGTAGTGTTACCATCTCTGCACTGTTTGGTTGCATTGCAGGGTGAACCTAACGCAATTTCTGTAAAATACCAACAGTATTACTAGATAAACATGGAAATGCAAGGTAAGTGTAATAAAGCTAAAAACGGTATTCAGCTCAATTATAATCCTTTCATAATTATTCAATTGATACTAACGTTTTCGAAAACAGTGGACAATACCATTTAATAGTATAGTTTTATTACCTGGCTGTTTCTATATTTGCCCTGTTATAGATTCAAGGTTAGATACATTGGCCCCGAGACTCGAAGATTCGAGAGTCAATACAACTGATTTAGAATCTTTGACATGCCAATACAGAAACAGCCAGTTCATAACACTTTATTAAATGATTTTTTTCTTCGATTTGACTAAGAAACTTACCGTGAAGAATATACAAATCTTCATACTGTCTTCTCGTAGTCACTATACATTTTTGTCAACATTGATGACATTTCTGATATCTCGTCCATGTACTTAATCTATTCTTATTCAGTTCATTTTTTCTGATAAAAATATAGTAGTTGGGAAGAATAAATCAAACATTTTAACCAATCTTACTCTTTAATCGTCTGTGTTCTGATGATTGGATAAACGGAAATGAAACAGCGATAACAATCGGAAAGTCTATGGAATATTTCCGTTTAAAATCATTACAAAACACGGACCATCATCATGATCACTAAAACTTTTAAATGTTATTTTAAGTTACAAAATATGATTAATGTATATAATGCATAATGAAAAGTCCAAAGTTAGGTGAGGCATAACAAAATTTGAAACCGGACGTGAACATATAAGCCCATGGGCTAATACGGCTTTTCGGGACTGGACCGGGCCAAAAGAAGTATTAACTTATGAATTAAATCAACAGGGCGACGTCATCAGTAGTACACATGCTGAATTATCAGTTTTAGGGCTGCTTTGCTCATATTATTTATTTATTGTGTAAATGGCTAGTTAATGAAGGCTTCTGATATTGCAAATTTGAAATATCAGTTTCACAATTGCTGTAAATAGAATTTTATAAAGAAATTATCTACTAATCTACTTTGCTTTTTCATTTATGTTGAAAGGACTTCCTATGTCATATTTGATACTTACTGGGTTTGCACTTGTTGTTTTGCAGGTAAGAAGTTACCATACACTGACATTTGCCGCCTTTACATTTAGCATTGGCTGTACAGTTTGTAGTGTTTGTACACCTTCCTCCTATAGGGACTCCTGTTTGAAAGAAGTACATAATTTAAGCAAAGGGCATTTTCTGGTTTAAAAGTGTATTAAATGTTTACTAAGGCTTCTGTTTGTGGATGCGGAGGGTGAGGTTTAGGTCTGTGAAGAGACTGGAACCTCCATTTCTTTGATTTGTTTTCATCACGATGGAAGACAAATCAGCCTAAACCAACCATCAGATGTAGCGAAATGATGAGTTGTACTGGAAGCAATTAGGCAGCATTTTGTTTTATTAAATGATTAAAAACAGAACTGATGAGACACATAATATTCAAATAACATATACCATATCATGACAAAATGTAAGCATTACGATCTATATAAAGTTACACTTTTAAAGAAAGACACAGTGCTAGGAAACATTATAACAATAAAACTACGACAGCTCATTTAGGAATCTGAAAATATTATTTGAATTCGAGATAACAAATTTGGAAAATAGTAATAACGGATGAAAATGGTTACTCGGAAAATCTGTGGAATATTTCGGTTTCAAATCATTACAAAACATGGACCATCATCATGATCATTTCAACTATTTTTAATGTTATTTTAAGTTACAAAATATGATATGTATCTTATGTATAATGAAAAGTCCAAAGTTATGTGAGACATTTAAAAACTTAAACCGGACGTAAACGTCCACTAATGGCCTATTTAGTCCATGGGCCAATACAGCTTTTTCGGTATCGGATCTGGCCGAAAAGCAAAATTAATCCATGACTTATATGAACAGGGCTTCGTCCTCAATATTTCTTGCACATGATGATTTATCGGTATTCCGTCTGCCTTGCTCATAGCATTTAATAATAGGTGTAAATGGCTAGTTAATGAAGGCTTCTGATATTGCATATTATTTGAAATGTTAGTTTCACAATTGCTGTATGTAGAATTATATACAAAATTATTTATAAATCTACTTATGAGAAGCTTTAGATTATTTTCACAAAACACTGAAAACAAAATCTGAAATATTTTAAGGGCATAGGGCAGTTTCTAGTTTTAAAAGTGTTTTAAGTATTGAATAAGGCTTCCATTGGTGGATGGAGATAATGAAGTGTAGCTCTGTAGAGAGAAATGTTTGTTCATCACGTAAAATCGAAGTCAATTAGTCTTAACCAACCATTCCTTTTCGAACCCTCCACATCAGCCAGGATGCTTTCTTAGAATTTTAGATCCGAGGCAGTAATGAAAATATTAAAACATTACGAATCATTACCTAAGGCAAACCAATGTCTTGTATTGGAAGCAAGTGGGTTGCCGTTTGTTTTATACAATGATCGAAACAGAAATGATGAGAGATATAATATTTAGATAGCATATACCAACTAATGACAACAATGTTATAGCATATGACGATCTAAAAACGTTATGCTTTTAAAGAAAGGCAAAGTGTTATTAAACATTTGTTAAAACAATTAAACTACGGAAACTCACATAGGACCAAACAAAATATCACATAAATTCGATGTCACGAATTTAAAAATGGTTATCCCAAATTGTATAGTTCTTGATAACCAGGAAAATGAAATGTTAGTGTAATGAAAAGTTGAAAAGTTATGCAATTCAATCGTAAGGACTAATGTATTCAAAAGATATAATATAAATGTTTTTTCTTATGGTTGAGGCCTGTTAACTTTTTCTTGCATGAAGAGATATTTGTACTGCACTTAGTGCGATACGAAAAAATAGATACGAAAAATAGATAAGAAAAATGCGCTAATTTGATTGGCTTATCCATCATGGTGACACGATGCACATTTCGTTTATAGCAACTAACATATGTGTTTTCAATATATACAAAACACCGACACTTTCCGGAAAACCTTCTTTTGTCAAATTGTAGTACATTCTGAAGCTTTCAAATAGTTCAAAGTGTCTGTTGTTAAAGTTTGGCGCAGGATGAGGAAATATGATGTCATACTGGCATGTGCAAAAGACTAGATCAACGATTCGCGGATTTTTTTTAAAATTTACACAGGAGAGTGTTGACCATAAGAGAAATAGGTTTTACAACTCGTAATAATTGGATATCGCTTGATAGTAACTCTTAATTAATTTAAACAATAATAAAACATTCGTTGAAGTCTCGTTTATTATCATATTGAAATTAAATTACTCGAATTCATAACAAGCGATATTCAATTCTCTCTCGTTTCGAAATGTATCATTGTTAAACAGCGGACAAAACTGTCATATAATTTCGTGATAATAGAAAGTTACAGTATTAATCGAGTCTTTAACTTATGGCAAATGTGAAATCCTTTTAATAATCATGATAGGTGTATGTCAACTGAACTGAAAAATGCATCTCATAATTAACTCTACTTTGCTATACTTACTAGCTACGCACGTTTTGTTTTGCTCATAAAATGATACTTTACACTGACATGTGCCGCCTTTACATTCTGAATTCACATTATTTGTTGTACATTGTGTAGTGTTTGTACAACTGCCTGCTAAAGGACTCCTGTTTGAAAACATAATATGAATAAAGTTAAATAAAGTAATGAATTTTGGTCACTACTATATGAAACCTCTCTTAATATTAACCATAATTAGCTAATTATATATATAAAAGAATAAAGAAGACTATATCACCTCGATAGCATTCCCCTCTCCCCAAAAAAACATTAAGAGTTTCAAATTTACCTAGTTACTTTTTCACAGCATTAGAATTATTTAGAAATAAGTCCGACACAGTTACTATTATGATAAACAGCTGACTGTGTAGTTTGGGAATAATAAAAATAGTGATGGAGTACTGATATACATTGTAAGTAGGAAATTTGTGGGATATTTTGAGATAATATAACAATTCAGTACGCACATACTATTTGAATGTACACTATGTTTGAAATATAACAAGACAAACTTTTTTGTCCTTTGACCCCACGCATAGGGTAGAGTTTTTTATTAATATACACATTTCCAAAATCCATGTATATTCGTAAGTTTATGAACAAAATTTTGCAGATCGATTACAGTCCGTGTAACGTAAAGTTAACAATACGAACGATGCCCGAATCATATACGGACGATGCCCGAACGATGTACGTACGCTTCCCGAACGGTGTACGAATGCAAACGAAACGCTGACCGAACGTTGTACGGACGCTGAACGAATGATGTACGAACGAAACCATGTACCATAAACCATACCCTAAACCATAACATAAGCGCCCTTTATCGTACATCGTATGGTTTTGCGTACATCGTTTCGTTTATCGTATACCGTATCGTTTAGCGTACATCGTTTCGTTTAGCGTATATCGTATGGTTAAGCGTACACCGTTTCCTGGCGTGCATAGTTTCGTTTAGCGTATATTTTTTATAAAAAATATAAAACTTGAATTGTGTTCTGTTAAATCTTTTTATATAGGTGATAATAGACTTAAATTTTAGATTTCATGCATGTTTCGGTGTTTAATCATTCATTAAATAAATTATAATTTATTCTGTCTCGATGTTGATCCAAAACTATTTACATAAAAAGTTTGAAAAATAAACACTGAAATAGATTAAAACAAATTAAAAGATACGATTATGAATTTTGTTAGCCTTGGAAATACGTACTTGGTGAATGTGCGAGTAAACTGTAGTCTGCAGGGTGTTTAGTCAACATTTTTTTTTAGATTATAGATATATTTTTATTCATCTATCAAATCAGTCGAAAAAAAACCAAATATTCAAGAAATTTCAAATAGAAACAATATTCCGTTATGTGCCTCATCAATCCCAAACATAAATTCATACCAATGTACAGACGATTGTGTATTATTTTACTACTAATGCACTTGACTTTTAACAATCATCAAAAGAGCGTGTCCGGCAAATGAACAATTTCTAATTCGTAAGTGAAATTATAATTTAGCGTTTTCATTTTCGTATTTTGTAACAACAAATTTAAATCTTTAATTTTCTAAGACCATTTTCTACTATTCTTCATTTTGCCCGTTATACTCTATTCTTATTTTATATTTTTTCGTTAATTTCCTGTATCTATATACCTCCTTTATTCGAGCAACCCCACCCTAAATATACATATGATACACAGGGTCTATATGTCATCGCTTGTGCCGTGATACACATGTTTGCATAACAAAGGATGTCCTTTATATATTTATATTCATAACATTTTAAATATCCTCCTAATAATACGTTTAATAGTTGCCACTGGACGTTAAACAGCTAATTATAAATTCATCCGTCATATTCTTAGTTTTTTTATAATGTGTAAATCATACAACATGATGAAACAATTGCAGATTTTCACTGCCGAAATAATGGAAAATAATTGTAAACAAAACCACTCAATCACATCCCTACGCCACAAAGTCTAGCCTTTTCACATGTAAATAAATTATTTTCATTATTTTATTTCAAAAACATTTTAAATAATTTTAAATCAAACGGTAATTTTACTAATTTGCAAAAAAAAAAAAACCACAACCAAACAGTTATTTTCATTCCTTATTTTTAAACAGATCGATTGTTTTTCAATGGTCGGTACCTGATATCATTTACAAATTCTATCACCATGTTTGTCAGTAAGAAAATTACATAGAACAGGAAAACAACAATGTCTTATAGAAATACTTCCAGGCCATATTTTCCAATTTCTGTTGTAATGTGGTTTAATGCAAAAAAGGTAACTCCTGAATACTGATTTGTACCCATCAAGCATTTGGGATTAATAACAAATCTATGGTAGTCTCTTTTCTTTACTCACAAAGCATTCGACTAAATTATGTTTTATTTATGAAAATAGCTTATTGCTGGCGAATGTTAAATATTGATCCCTAGATTTTCAATTGTTTAGTTGTTGGGTTACTGTCTGATCTCGCAAACTTGACATTTTATGGTCATTATTTTTGCATCCAATTGCACCAATTTATTAAAAGATATTAATGCGACACCGTACGAGGTCGTTACTTTACATAAACTACTAGGATTTTCTATAACGAAAACGAAACCACCCTTTTTCGCCTTGGGAAAGGGCTTCTCATTTGACAAAATATGGCCTTGTCTCAAAAAAAAAAAAAAAAATAAATATAGAGTAATATATAAAACTGGACTAGAGTGAAGAGTTTGAAAGTAGAATTTGAATTTTAATTGAATGTTCTAAATTTTGTATTTTTGATATATGTTTGTACAGACTCAACAGTTTCTTTGTTTTTGAAATGAAAGGTTATCAGAATAGAACAAAAAGAATATAGTAGATCTTTCTAATTTTGAAAACTATATTTCTTTGCTTCAATGTGAAAAGGGCACCAAAAAAAAAATAGTGAATACTATCCACAACAGGATGGCCACAGCCATGCGGATTGTGTTTAATATTAACAAGGTTTAAATCTGCATTTGAAGAACTTCACATATTTCTCAAACGTGTATCAATGATAAAGATTTTATCACCACAACTATAATAGGGTGCGTACTGTGAATAAATACCAGTTTACTATTGGCGGCAATTTATCACATATAAAACCATGTTAACCGTTAGGTGACGGTGTTTGACAGTCTGAAGGAGACAGTATCAAGGATTTAATAACAAAGCTTCTGTTGTACCAATCTTACTAAAGTTTTTTTTATATTAATAGATATGTATTCGAGATACGATAATTAAGTTTTTTTTATATTACACCTGGTCAACTATGATGGATAATGTCTAATGAGAGAATTTAACCATAGACTGAATAATTACAGAGTTTTTCTAAATTAATTAAGTTTTGAATCAGGTTACAAGTATATACAGTATATAGCCTTTCATGTTAAAAGACAATGTCGTACAACAAATGGATGTTTTTGACTGGCTATACAGCCCTTGCACCAGTACTATGTCATTAAACTATGACAATGTCATTTACACTGTTCAAACATCCCGCACGTCAAACTTTGTACAACAGAAAAGCTGATTGGACATTCGTGAAAATGTGCCCCCTCATGAATTGGCGTACGTCCTATCAAGTGCCTTCCGAAAGCCCATAAAAATAATTTTACACACAAATAATTGTTTTTTTTTTCAAAACAAAATTTGCAATGAAGCCACGGATTCCCATTATCTTCTGATTTTTTAAGATTAATAATTTAAAATTTGTATACCAATCATTTAAAATTTTACTCTGCATTTATAAATAGCATTGAAAGTACAACATCTTATAAACGATAAACATTGATAGATGTGAATGAGCCATTCTTTCTCAGGTTGAGATGGAATATTTTCGTTATTTGATTTGATGAGTTTAACATTGAAACCCTGAAATATCGTCTCATGACCAGCACGAAAATGGCGAAACTAAATTTTCAACAGCGGGCGATGATTTCTAATTATACAATATTTTGCAATGGATTTTTAAATGCATTGTAGAACTTGTCAATTTAAATTTTTATCCCGAATTACTTTGTTATAACTACAACAGGGAATGTCACTTTGAAAGTAAAAAACAAAATATCATGAAACAATTACCACGATTATGATATTTCATTTGACTTTTTCTACGGTTTCCTTTATCAATCGATGGGCAGTCGATTCCCTTTGAAATTACTTAATCGAATATGAAGTCTTGCACGAAGAAGTTTGTCTGACGTGAAAATACGTAGTTCCATATCTCACGTAGCCCCTAATTGATTTCGACAACGAGCTTTGTAACAAGAGAAAAGTCAAGTGTGTCGGTGTGACTATATCCACCAGCAACATATGTCCACAAACTACAGGTGGGAAGACTTTTTGCTACGTATGGGGCTTTTTCTTCATTAGAGAAACCATTTTCGACCTTCGCATTTTTTTAAATTACGTCATTGATGATCTGATCACTACAACGTTTTTACAAAATATTTGTTCCCTGAAAATTAAGATTTGTTGAACTTAGAAATGTCATCAAGGTCTCTTCTTAGGATATAAGCCTGTCTGACTGGCCTTCAAGTCGACAAGATAACAGGTCAATTTTTTGTTGCAATTCAAAGTACAATGGGTAAATCAATCTTATCTTCGATGTGCCACACGGGCATCTCTATAAAGTAATACAGTCCATGCGTGACCTATTACATTAAAAAATTTATGCATTTCATTGGATATTTTCTATCACAATCCAGGCCACCACAGTAACCTATATTAATTTACTTGTCTGAAAACGAATTTTATAAAACACTTTGTTTGATTTTAATTTCTAAAAATAAAACCAAACTCTAGAACAGACCTTTACGAACGTCGGGTTGGGACTTTGTTATTTGTGTCAATTGAATTTACACGTATTAAACTCTGAAATATATATATGATTAACTTTTCGGGAGGGAAAAAAATGCTTCAGCAAACACTGTTGAGGAAAAAATCATTTTGTATCATAATTCTAATTTGTTTAATATTGGAAACTTTAAAAATTTCAAAACCAGCTGTGTTTTTTTTTTTATTTTTGTTGAATAATTTTAAAATGGGGATGTACAAGACTTCTTAAATTTAATCTAAATTCAACTACATTACTCAACAATTTTAATATTGAAACGAAACGAGATATTTATATTTTTTTATCAAATTCGAATACTGGGAGCTATCTGCAGTCGGTTCATAGGACCTCAGTTTTAAAATAGGCGTGGCAATCCATCACTTTTATCCAATCAACTGTCCTTTATAATAAAGATTGGGTGCAATTGTGTCTGAATCCAATAGTATCAATTTAGATAAATATATTCATATTTCTGGTCGTACATTTTCGGGGTTGAGGCTATTTCATTCGATAGTTATATCTATCTATAACTGCATGCTGAGTATCACATAATTATTACTGTTTCGCAAATAATAATAATTTAGATATTTGACCAAAAAGAGGCAAAAAATCGTAGAGGCAGTCCCATTATGTGAAGAATAAAACTTGTTGAGCTTTATGGACTTTCTTCTGTCCACTAGCAAATGTCAGCCTGTGTTTCTGAAAATATATAACTTCCGACTAGCAAAAACGGGCGACCCAGTGACTAATCATCCAGCTTCCAACATAACATCATGTTCTAAATTGTCGGAATCTTGTTGAGTTCAACCATCCCATAACTCACATACATATTCCATAATTGGTCTTATAAAAGTTAAGTTTATGCGAATAAGATCATTTCTAGTCAAGTAATATTTCAATTTTTTTTCAAATTTAATCTTGTGCTTGCACAATTTAAAACGTTTTCTATTGTATAGAATTTACCATTGGAATCAAAAGTAATCCCAAAGTGTTTATGACAGAAGACAATTCTACTACTTGATTTCTAATATCATCTGGGGAAAAATACAGGAGAATAGCATATTTAGCATTTGTCTTGTTAGGATTTAAATCAATAAGCCAATCTTTAGACTATTTGTTCTAAATCGCTATTTAAGACATCCTTTATTTGTAAGGACTATTGCATAAATTAGAAAGGGATGTTTAATTAGCACCCATCGAATTAGACTTATCAAATTACCAGCTATGTCATATAAAGAATAAGGTAATAGGGGACCATTATAGTGCCTTTGGAACTCCTGCATTAGTATTCTAAAGGCGAATATGAACTTGAAACAAAACGCTTTCTTGTCTATTTGAAATATAACTAAATAAGTGATTTAATACATTTTAAATACACTTTTTCAAATACTTTGCCTACTGCTGATAATAATGAGATTTGTCTATAATTGGAAATCAGTGATTTGTCTCCGGTTTTAATATATATGTTCAAAGTCAACACATTTAAAAGATTTTGTGAAAATACGATGGTTATATGCATTTTTTTTTGCATAAATCACAAATTACTTTTACATTGTCAGTTCAAAATATTTTAAATACCCCAGATAGAGATACCGGTATATTCGACTGGGATATAGAGTTGTCTCATTGGCACTCATACCACATCTTCTTATATCTACATATCGATAATTTTACATTCGTACTTGTTACGTCATAAAATAAGTGTCCATGTAACAATAGAACCAGCAGGGGTATATATTCTAAAGTGTTTATCGCCTTTCATTATACATCTGACGATGACATTTACCTTTAGGGCCATCTTGTTTCGCGAAGAAAACAAAAAAATATATTTTTTCATATTTATATCATTCTGTTAACAAATCATGTTAAAGGTAAACTGATAAGCATAACGTCCTCGCAATTTCTTGGATCCAGGAACACAGATGTCGGAATGAATAAGAATACACTAAATTTTAAACAATATATTGTAAAATGGACACCAAGCACATTTTGATAGTGTACTAAAAGATTTTCTGGTTTTTTCTATGTTCTGGAAACTTCATCATTCCATCAAAAATAAATTAAATGTTATTTATATTTAATATTTTTGAGACTGTATGCACATTGCACCTATTGTTTTCGTATTTTTTTTCCGCCATGCATAAGTTTAATGTTTACTGTGACTTTATATAATAATTTTTCATCGATTTATAAACTTTACGCTAAAAATAATTAACCGACACGGAGCGATAGCACGGAAATTGAAAAATGCTTCGGAAATAGGATTGTATGCGATTCATTTTGGAAAAAACTGAATTATTTTGATATTCTGATAATAATGTTTTTTTCCAATATGTTTTGTTCATTATTCAATATATTTATATGTTATCTGGCACTTATGTACATGAACATGCATAAAATAATCCCTTGGAATATTTTAGTTGCTTGGTTGTTCAGGTTGTTTAATGTCCAGTGTAAACTATTTCATACATTTCCATGAAGAAAGAGTTCTCATTCGGGCCAAGGGAGATTTAAGGATTTTTTGCAAAATGTAATTTAAAGAATTAACTCCGTGATTAAAAGTCAAACAAGATAATTATCATTTTTCTTCATATTTCTTTAAAAAAAAAATATCCATATAATTTAAATTTTTTGTTCTGTGCTCAATGAAATTTACTACGACAAATTAAATTTTATTGACAATTTTGGAACAAATGTGATGAAGTTTATATTAAGTTATGTGCCAAACAGGGTAACGATAAACTGGTGAGTTGGAGACCATTCAGACTTCGTTTAGACACATCTTCAAAATCAATAGTTTAAAATTTTGGGAGTTAAAACTGAAAAAAAAGTTTTCAATGTTTACTTTGCACCAAGAATTTATACATAAACCTCTTCAATCTATTACCTTCATCTGAGCAAAACTATTTCAAATATGATTTGTTTTAAACCGATTTAAACAAACATTAAACAGTAGAGATCACCTTGGGTAACGACAGTAAGACAGCAATCAAAAACAAAAACACATAAGGACATCTAGTGATACATTGCAAGTTATACTTTAATGTTCATGACTTACGAGTATTTTTCTCATATAATTGTTGTGAAATTGATCGATGAACAGCTTTTACACATACCGGAAAAAGAGATATGGCGTAAACGTCAATGGACAAGCAACACAACGAGAAAATGAAAAGTTTTGAGTTGGAAAAAGCATTCAATGCCATGTGATTGTTTTAGGTTTAAAATGTGGTGTTTTTTTTTTTTTTTATCTATGAAGAAGCCCAGTAAAAAATTAAAGTAATTGACCCAAAAGAAGTCATCTGTAAATATCCTTGCAAAGCATGATTTAACAGCGCGCATTATATTTCTCCATTTTCTATATTCTCTGAAAACCGGTTATTTCGTCGCCCGGGATATGACTTTGACATTAATCTTCCTTCAGTATCTTTGCAATACGCAGCCGTGTCATTTCCGTATATTGTAGATAGTACGTGTGATATTTACAGTAGAAATACTCATTCAAGTGAATTTTATCGGGTAATATTAATTAAAAAAAAAAGAATTACAATAAAAGAAATGATATTAATAAGTTCAAATGTTGCTTTATTAAATGCACCTAGGTACGTATTTGTAAACTTATTGACTGTTTAATCAGCGGTCACTGGTACAAATCCAGGATAGTTTAAGAAAGTTTTCAAAAATTAAAAATTTTAACCACAGCCTGTGAATGTAATTTTAAATGGCAGAAAAACTAAGTCAATTTATAAATAAAATACGGATAAATAGATTTTAAGCTTCTTTCCAAGTTTAGTAGAAACGGGATATTTCAAGAAAGTTATTAAATTTTTAAAACTTTAACGACAGAGTGAATAAAACCAGAGACATATAATTATTATTGTCTCTGTTTAACTACAGAAAAACTAAGCCCATTTATAAGTAAAATACGGATAAACATGATTTTTTTTACAAAATTTACTCCTGAATACCTTATGATCATAAACAAGCTTCTGTCCTAGTTTGGTAGAAATCCTGGATAAAGGAAGTAATTAATATCAAAACTTTAACCTTACAGTGAATATTTGTGTATGCCAGCCGACGGGACGCCGATGACGGAATGATCGCACCACTTTTACAAAAGTCGCAGGCTCGACAAAAAATTGTTAAAAAATAAAAAAAAAAAAAAAAACTTTTTTTGGGTTTTTTAAAAAATTTTTAAAAATAGAAATTTACCAAAAATAAAAAAAAAAAATTGAAATTAAAAGTTTCAAAAAGCAAAAAAAAGGAACTAAATAAAAAAAAATTGAAAATACGTATTACATAGAACAAAATATCAGCAAACAAAATAAATGGCATTAAAAAAAAATTAAAAAATTGAAAACCATAAAAGTTTTATTTAAAAACAAAAAAGGGATCTAAAATATTTGAACGAACATGAATTTCACGATTAACAGGTGACAATAACAGTGTTTCATTAAACAAAATTAACTTAATTATCGATTTTTTCAAATTTGAAATTTGTAAAGGCCCTTTCAAAGTTCGATAATCATTTGATTTCAAAATTAAAAACTTTTTTTGGTGCACTTATGAGGTACCATATTTCTACATTTTTTTTAAATGAATGCTGAAAAGAAAGGCTTTATGTATGACAAATTAATTTTTTTCAGCGCAAATAACCCCAAAACACCGTTTGTACACTAACAAAAGTACATTAATTTTTTTACGGCTAGCCTGCAAAAAGTTTCTATTTGTAGGATTTTAATTTCAGAATGTAATAAACAATTAGGAAGATCGGTAAAACCTTAAGTGATTTGGAAAATGAGCTAACGATAAAAGGAAAAGTTTGGTGCGTCGATATGAAATTTCACAGAGGCATGTTATATTTGTAAAATTTGCATTAAGTCTTTCAATAACAACCAGTTGTAGAACTGATTGTTTCGATCCTTCAAATATGTATGAAAGAATTAATATTCATATTATTTTGTCTCTTTCATATATACAATTGCAATGTTTATAAATACTGTAGATTTGTAATTGATCATTGATTGCATTCATAACGTCCAGTGACAAATATTTCATTAATTCGTACAAAGAACAAATCAATAACTTTTAATATACAATTGATTGGTTATTTTAGGTGATTCGATCTAAATGATTTGCGTTAAAATTTATGAAACTTGGACAGAAGCTTACCTCTTAAATAAATAAATGTATGAAAAAGATAAGTTATTTTTTTCATTCTTATTTTACTCATACATGGACTTAAACAATTTGTACAGTAAAAAAAAGTTTTAAACCAACAGCAGCAACTGCAAGCGACGCTGGTTTTAAACGAAGTCTTCACGATTTTTAATCTATCCTCGCAATCTTCGATTTAAATCAGATTCTGACATTGAGGGAACAAATACCATGGTTCTTGTCTTTTTAATACATTTAGATATATTATGTATCTCATATAAAGCCTCATTTATAGAAAGTTATATATAGTTATTGTGTCAAGGAAATATTTGGATTAAAGAAATATTTGGTGGAGGAGGAGAAAGAGACTAATATATTTCGCCTTACTTGGTCTCGTGTTACAATAAATGTACTACTGTCAAAATGTGATGGAAGGGTTTACCCTTTTTTATACAGCAGGCTATTCCATAGTGTAATGATATTAGTTGCAAACATTTTTTCTATCGGTAAGAAATTATACAGTTTGAAATCTACATTAAGTTATAATACATTTAAAGTAAGTTTATTGCATTGTTAACGTTTCTCAATCAAGATAAAACGTTACAACCAATACTTTTTTACGACTAAATAAGTTTTATGTAAAATAGATAGTTTACGTTCAATTGAACTAAGGTTATTGTTTAGGTTATTTTTTTTACATTTTATAAGATCAAATTTGAAATGTTATTAATGACGAAATTAGTATTAAAAAAAAATAATAATTAAATAACTTGTTTTTTAACAATTACATGTTTCAATCCAATCTTTCCAATATGATAAAGTACAAAGGGTGACAAGGGATAGAAATATGGTCACTACAGGTCTTTTCGGCTGGTCAAAAATCTTCCTTTTGGGTGTATCCGTTTGGTTGTTTGGGATGTAAAGTACGCAACCAACTATTAATCAATCCAATCTTGTATTTTTTTTTAATATCGCATTTTTTTTTATATAAAATTATTTCAAATCAAATAATAAACGAAATAACTTTCTGAAATAAAACCCTACCATATATCATACGCTCAACAAAACGATATACCATACGATAGATGAAACGCTAAACCATACGATAAACGAAACGCTAAACGCTAAACCATACGATAAACGAAACGTTAAACGCTAAACCATATCATGTCACATACGACAAATAAAACGCTTAACGATACCATGAACCATACGATATACAAAACCCTAAACGATGACATTTACCATACGATGAACGAACGACGAACGAACGCTGACCGAACGTTGTACGAACGCTATACGAATGATGTACGAACGATGACCGAACGCTATACGAACGATTCCCGAACGCTGTACGTACGATTCCCGAATGCAAAAAGTGTTAACTTTTACGTTACAGGGACTGTATGAAGGTAGATGCCTAAATTTTAGTTAATTATTTGTATTTTCTACAAAAAATTTCTTGGTTATGTTACAGTCTTGTTGCTGTATACACATATGCCAGGATATGAAAATATGCGACTGTACGTGTCTCACATGTCTCAGAATACAAAATAATACAGAACTGAAAAATCTGTACTTAACCTAATTATGGGTCAAAACTTCAACTTAGATAGATTTTCAAAATTGCGTGTTTATCAAAACATTTACAAAACCATTTCTTCTTAAACCCAAACTATACTGAAAGTGTAGATATGTTTTGTCTTTTGTCTTGTTATTATATAGGTTGCACTTTGTAAATACAGCTGTTTCACAAACCACGCCTCTTTTGGGGACAAGATATTTTGTTTTGTTTACGTACTGGTTCCCAGATATGATCTCTATGTTTCATCTCATAGAGACATAACTTGGGAATGTTACCAGTATAAATACACATGGATAGCGGAGAAATTGAATTCTGAGGAAGACCAAAAGTGAAGGCAGGGGTAGTACAGAATTTTAGTATAAGTTTAAACTCTTAGAAGTTCGGGACATATAAATGTTGAAAATATGCCGCACAGCCCTATATTTTGACCTTTGAAAAAAATTGTAGCACATATGAACTTTCCATTCTTGGATATAACTTTTACGAAACTGCATAGTAAAAGTGGCACAGGTTTAGCTGTAAAAGGAGTTCCTATGGGAAATTGCATTGTCTATATTTACAGCAGTGCAACCTACATGTACATAACGGAGTAAACCCAGCTAAGATTCACCTGTATATCTGTAGATTTATCTTTATAAATGGAACAATTATGCAATTGAATGATTATTACTGGTTTTATCCCAGTGGCAAGTATTTCATGCATATTAAGGTTAAAAGCAAATTAACAGATCACTCCCGGTTTTGTTGTTGTTCGCGTTGCTCAGTTTTGTTTTCTGTGTTGTGTTTTGTATACTATTTTGTCAGTTCGTTGTCGACTTATGAATTTGTTTATCCCTTTGAGTAAGTTTCGTCTATCTTTTAAACAATTTGACTATTTATGTTCTTTAAATTTACTGAATTAGGACGAAGAACAAGAGATTTTGACTTCCACATGTTAAAGGGGAATTATTAAGTAGGAGTTAACATTTGAAAAACAAGCTCCATATATGAGGCATCAAATTTAAAGATTACATAATGCTGCTGCGTATTTATGCATCCGATC
>JAASAO010002181.1:0-21787 GCA_017311375.1 Mytilus coruscus | reverse complement strand
ACTAGTGATTGGTAAATATTGATACGTTTCTGTGTTTGTAATTAATATACGTGACTTAACATCAAGAATTCCATTATTATGGAATCGATCACATTTATACATTTCGGTATCTAAAAAGGGTGGTAAAAGGGGGTCTGAAGACGGAAACACGTGAAATAACAAATCGCAAAAACGTTGCACGAAAAAAAAACACTCTGGAAAAACGAAGCCAAGGAATAAAATCGTAAATATTTAGGAAAAAAGTACCAAAAGTTATTACTCAGCCGTTCTTGGAGATCATGCAGTCATTATAAATTGACATGGCGACCCTGTATGTGGAAACTTTTAGCGTCCTCTAGTTGCATACGATTTATCATAGTAATACAATAGGCTATTAATAAATATCTTGGGACCAGTTGATTAGTTTATAATTTAAAACAATATCTGGGCTGACTTTGAATTGTCCCGGTTTACTTTTTAATCAAATGCGGACAAGCACGAGAAAATAAGAGTACCGACACGAAACACGGAAAATAATTAAGGAAAACACGAAGCACGCACGTCGAACCAAACACGAGAAACGAGAAATAAAACGTACAAACACGAAATCAAGTAAAATAAAAGGTCGAAAACGTTGCACAAAATAACCCTTTACCACCCTCTAAATAGGTCATACAAGATGTCGACACCTCATATTAGAACTAATGTAGATGGTCAATTTCGTTTGCTAGGTTAAAGAAATCTTCAACTTGCTCTAATTTGCCTGTGAAGACCATAAAACCGTCATCCCTATTGACAGTGTACTTTGATGTTTTCTCCATTGGAACTTATCTAAGATTTTAATGAATAGGACAGACAGATGCAGATCTGTGCATGTTGGTGAAAATATACCACCCATGGGCGCTCCTATAATGTGTTTGTATAACAGTCCATTAAACTCAAATTCATTGTTTCTAAAATTAATTTAACAAATGCAGTTAAATCTATTTTGTTGAGAGTCTTTAAAGTATATTCTCCTGTGTGTCAATTAATTCTAATGCATTGATAACAGTTTCTTCTAAATTATCAATGATCATATTTGTGTACCTTGACGTACATCATAGGCAATAAAATGCATTCTTTTTGACCTCGTATGACTCTATTTTATTAATGGAATCTTTTTATCTTGAATGTAAAAGTTATGCCTCTTCAATAATGGTTTTATAATTAGATCAAGTAAGTATCTCTCGCGGAGAGTTGCATTTATTGATGATTGGTAGGTAACGAACATTAATGTGTCCTGCTAGCTGACCAGTTCGCAATGCCTCATTACTTATTTCTAGATTAATTTTATGATTTTTGGAAGAAGGTAGTACATGTGTCACCCATGTTTTTGAATCATTATTATTCTTTAAGAAATTATAAGTCTGGGATTTTATTTTTTCCTCATTGCGTTATATTTAACACTTCTCTCAACATGCCAAAATGGTAATGATTTACAATAAAAGAAAATATTATCTTCCACACACATGACCATGCAAACACTGATATATAATTTCTTATTCTGTTGAATTAATTATTAGAATAAAAAGTTCTAAGGTTCACGTATTGTCTTTTTAAAAAAAAAGCAACTTGTTAACTTTATTATCGTATTTAGTTTATAAGACATCTTCAATTTAGTTTATAAGACATCTTATTTAGTTTATAAGATATCTTATCAACTTCTATAGATATCTTGAAAATTGAATAAATATAAAAACGGTTTTCAATACATGATCTGTATTTCAATCAGATTGTGATTCTGTCACTATGTGAATTTTAGCAGAGACATCCGCGGCAATGTATATTGGTCTCTCATTTTAGCAAAATTGTAAAACTTAAAAATATCATGTCCGAATCGACTCCCTTTTGTGAAAAAATTCAGAGGAAATTGGTCGTACCTCTTTTCAATATCATGGTTTGACGTCGATATGACAACAATCCTTCGACTCAAATAACCATTTAAACTCTATACTGCAATTGTATTGTAGTCTCGTTTACTAATGAAGTATGGCAATTTAGAAAAAGTTAATTATTAGGTCTCTCGTATGAACTATTTGTGTCTTTTAATCGATTTTAATTCATTCAAGTAATAACTGAATCTTATCTTTTCATGTTTGTGTTAAACTTTGACATATAATAAATCTGCTGTTGGACTGCTGATGCTGATTACGGAGTGTCATGTTTTCCACAATACCAAAGTTCACGAGATCAATATTGAAAAGTCATTTCTTATTGGTTTAATTGTGATACTCTTGATATAACGTTAATTTCTATTGGATAAAGAGATCAAACAAGGCAGCGTACCTTGCGTTTGATTGGAAATGTATCGAACATTGATGAGTACTTTAACTCGTGTGAATTCGATCATTCCCACATATGTTTTATTGGAAAACTTTCATGTATGAAAGTGTCATATTGAGTTTTTCTGTCATTTAACGAAACAGATGCAATGGTTTTGGAACAACATGTTTATTTCTGGTAATTTCAGTTTTGTGCACTCTTGGAAAGACCGGCAAATGGTAAGTTTGTTTACTTTGTTCTATATATAGAGTGTAACACAATTTACCTATATAATAAGTTTCCCAAAGTTTAAAATAACTTTTGTATACATAGATGTTTTTAGCTTTGTAAGTAAGTTTTCTTGTAAAATTGGGTAAATATACCTGATTTTAATACAGGTGAAATAAAATATTTAACAATTGGGACACCTGGTCAATATTTTATTGGAGTTTTTATTTGAATTTATTTGTACAGGTGACTCTGATTCGAATGCTTTTCTAGAATGTTTGATATCATTTGATTATTAATAGTAACCTGTACCTTACTACAGAAATTATGCATTCATGAACATTTCAATTTAACATTAGATATAATGAATATCCACCAGCTGGGCTTAGATAACAATGTTAGAGTTTTTAGAGAAATAAAATAAATGCTTTAGAGATGTTCTATACTTCTGATTAGCTGGTTAGCTAACAGTCTAATATCTATTTTGATTTAAATATTGAATTATGTACATGTAGCAAAAGCAGAAATAATGAGTTCTTATCAATACAGTTATTCACAGATCTTCACAGTCTTTAAAAGAGTTAAGATGGTACATAAAAATAATAAGGATAGCCACTAAATCTGCATTGTTACCTAAATGTAAAAAATCACTTGATATACAAAATTTGAATACAAAGTTCAATGAATTAATTAAATTTGTAAAATGTAAACTTTGTTTTAAAACATTTTGGGTGGTCAAAAGATCTGATACCTTATCATAAGGTAATAGTAAATTAGAAAATTATTTCAACCTCAAGACTGACTTCGTAAAGGAGGCTTATTTATCAATTAAAGATTTTAATATAAGAAGAGCTATATGTAAAATGAGAAAAATACTCTGACATATTCCCATTTCCATTCTCAATTTTATTGAACAGGTATCAGGCCAAATTGATGCATTTAATTTACTGTGTGTATTAAGTAATCTTGTTTTATAAATTATAAGATGAAATGTACAATGTATGTTTGAAAATTGGACTGAATTTTCATTTGTTGACCAACACAACACACATTTCATTCATTATTAGTTCAATTCACAAAGACTAAAGACTTGAAAGCAAAATGCCTTGAGCTCAGTGTTCACCCTGTGGTACCATGGCGCTTTCTCAATAATTTTTTAACGAAATGTATTAAAATAAAGTCTTTTTATTTTGTGGTGATATAATTAAGGGAACAGTATTATTTCATTTCCTTAATGCTTAATCCTTATATGTATATGGTAAATTTAAATTAGATGATACATATATATTACGAAAAATAAATAACAAATAAGATGAGATACCTGTTATACTGATTAATTTTCCAATAAGCATGATAAGTAATAGTTATTCATTTACTTGTTTTACATGTATTTTCTGGACTTACATTCATAGTACAAACATGAGTTACATATCAGTTCTTACTCACACTATTGTTTCAAGTGACTTTACCAAAAATAAGAATAAGTGCTCATGATCTTAGAATTGAGAAAGATAGATATAGTAAAAATACATAGAGAACTCAGCGTCTATGTCATCACTGCTTATCCCATGGATCAAATTCTATTGAAGATGAGACCCATTTTACAGTAAATTGTCCTTTATATAATGAACAGAAGAAATTATTATTTGATAAAGTAACCACTTTTTGTCCTAATTTTAAAGAACTACCTAAGGATAAAAATATGTTTGGCTGTTCACAAATGAGCATTTACCAACTCTTATGTGCCTAGGAAGTTACACTATTATAGGTTTAGAAATAAAATCCAGATGTAAACAAAATACATAAAATATTTTTATTATTATAAGATTTAATATAATAGTTATGTAAGACACATGTGATGTTAGGCTCTGATCCTGTCCATAACGTTATAGTATGGTATTAGGTTTCTGTTTAGTTTTGTTTCCAATCATATTGTGCATAATATTGTTGTAAAATGATGCCCTTTATGGGTTCTTGATTAGATTAATAAAATTCTTATCTTATCTTCTTTTTGAATGCGTTTTTCCACATTTAACCAGTTTAAACTATTAAACAATAAACTGGAGAATGTCATTATTAGTTACATAGTGTGCTAGTGACCTAATACGATATATATGCGGTCAGTAAATTCCATATGGGGTGAGAGCGTCAATACTCAAAATTGGAAAAATATTAAATAAGAAGGCACAGAAAATTAATGCACACATACACAGACATGATCTTTTCTCGATTTGCCTAAATCGTTATTTCCGCAATACAACGAGGGTGATGAAAACAAACCAATTTGAAATAGTTTCCCAAATGAGTAACTATCCTCACTTTTCTAGTGTAAAGTTTTTTTTTTTAATACACATTTTATTTGAAATGGCGCATATTCATAAAAATCAACTAATTATCCAAAAGATGAATAAATACATGTAGTCTTAGGACTCCAGGATTCAATTTCATCTTTTGGGACGATCAATGCATTTGAATGGGGACTTATGGTTGGAACCTCTCTCCCCTTTATCCTGGGTTGGGACCCCCTTTTTGGAAAATGGCTGGATCCGCCCCGAATGAGAAAAAGTCAAGAAATTGTTATCAATAAAGGTAAATACATGCAGTTAAATGGTCTTCAGTTGTTTTATGTTAAATACTTTGTCTGTATTCTACAGTGCAAATCAAAGGAAAATAATTTAAATTATCTGGTAGTAGCAATACAACATAAATATTCAGCAAAATTTTCTACAAAGTTTACCATACTCTATTCAAAAATAAACATTATACATCAAGATAACAAAATTAAATTTAAAATCAGGCCGAATGGACCTAGGGCAAACAGAATTTAGGGCTAAAAATAGTTAAGGGCGAATGTGAATCAGAGCGAACGGACCCGGATTCAAACTCCAGTAGGGTAACTCCTATAGGTCAAAAGGTCATATTTATAAATTTCGTCAGGTCACCAGTACCTCACTTATTAAAATGAAATAACATGTAACAGACAATTTACATCTTTAATTTCAACATAATTTTGGTTTTGGTTAATATCTTCTTCTACATTTTGGATAAATACTCATAATCCGGCAAATTTCCAGTTTGACCATCTTCAGTGGGCCTATCCCGACCAGAGACCAAATGATGCACAAGTTAGGTATAGGTAATGGTATGACTCTCAAAAATGAGCAAAATCCATACCATCTAGCAAGCTATAAAAGGCCTTGAAATGACAAATGTAAAATAAATCAAACAAGAAATTTAACGGTCTGACGTTTATAATTTGGGCAACTGATTAGAATTGAAAAAACCTTGATACTGTAAATTTTTCTGTGCATTTATTATTGCTAATTTTGAATAATGAACAAAATGCGAGATTGATTATGGTGATTTCAGGAAAATCTTCATACATATATATCAGATATAAGAATGCAATACAGCTCTCAGTCGCAATAAAAACCTCGCAAAAATTTCTGAATATACAGTATTGTAAGATTCTCAAAGTGTACACATGGAGCTGTGAAACTGTTATATTAATCATGCTAATTAAACATGTTAAAGATTGACATACAATTTGGAGTAGCCCTATGGCATTGTAAAGTGTAATGAATTTAGGGATAATGGCACTAACTCTTTGATTTTAAAGTCGTCGGAATCAATCTTTAATATTAATTTGCATGTACAAACATACACTCATGCAATATACATATGGTCTTCAAAAATAAGAGGTATCCATGCTTTTTATTTGACAAGATCTTAATCAAGTATTAATTTTGGTTTGTTTAAATATTTTGGAGGTTAGTATGACATCCATTTTTTTGCCATGTTTTCGCCAGCCATCAGATCTTGGGTTCATCTGAGTTAACAGTACATCATTACTTTGATTAAAGCTGGAAAAAATGTTTGTACCAACAACAAAAACTTGCCCCAACAAAAGACTAAGGATTCATGCCTTAATAAATAGATAAGGTCAATCTAGAATTATGTGTTTATAATTTTTTATGTTTAGGTTGCCAGCAAGATGAAAAAACAATGCAGTTCAAAAGTCAAAATGTGGATACGCTGAGGTACTACTTGTGCAGATTTTCATATCTTGCATGAATGCATTAGAAGTTTATATCATGGAGGGCAGAGAAAGAAAAGAAACACTTAATTTTCCTGCTTCTGAAGGATAAGTGAAATTCATCTTGTTCGGTAAGTTTTATGCCCTGTTTTGATAGTTTTGTGCATCCATCTGTCAAGTCCTTTCTCTGAATTGTATCCATTTAAAGTTTTGGTTACAGTTCACCATGAACTTCAGTAAGTAACTTGTGGTTTTACATGTATATACTTATGTTCATATGATGTATTTTTATACATTATACACCACATAACTGTGTTTACCCTTATTTCATGGATCTCTGAACATTGAAATGTCATAATTTTGTGAAATTATAGTACATTCTTAGGTTAAAGTTTTAGGTTAAGGTACATAGCTTACCATGAAGTTGAATTTCGTGCACATGATCATTATTTGGTGAACTTTTAAATTCAATGCCAAACTAAGATTTTGAGCCTGATTACATGATTGACTAAACATTGACACATGCTAGTGTTCGCCGGGCATGGTGTCCTGTACTAGGAATTTTAATAACACTCGCTGAGTATGGAGTTTTGTCAATGTTTAATAATAGTGGGATTTTGCATGACATCCTGATAACTGCTTGTTAATCATGTAATACGTTAATACATGTATTAAAATTAATATCTGACACATTGGTGTTTTGTGAACTCGAAGTAAGTTATTTGATAGAATAATAATGTTTTGAGATTATCAAAATAAAAATATCCCATTTTACTATAAATAATTAATATTAAAAAAGTATTAGGATATATGTATAAACATCTATAAAATGAGACAGCAACGGAACAACACAAAAATAAGAAAAAACAATATAAATTTTTGTGTCAATGTTATAACGTCCAAAGAGTTCAAGGTATTTTCTCATTGAAATAAAACAAGTTAAACTCTTACAGAAGCTTAAAGTATTTCTGTTTCTGTTGTTGGCGTTTTGTATATACTGCAAATTCTTGTGAAACATGGAATGTTTTGTAATTGCCTAAAGTTTTAACATTATATAACTGGAAAAATACCCAAATGTCATAGAGAGAATACATAAATTGATTGTGATATAATATTGAAATAAGAAGATGTGGTATAATTGCTAATTTGACAACTCTCCATCAGAGACCAAATGATGTAGGAGGTTAGCAACTGTTGACACTGGACGACGTCCAACAATCAGCAAAATCCATACCGCATAGCTATTTTTATTGAAAATGATATGTTCTTGCTACATGTATGCAACATTTTTTATTATCCATAACTTAGGATTTTATAGGTTCTTTTCAGAAGGATTGAAATGCATCATTTAGAATGAAGGAAAAACACAAACATGACCAGAATAAATTCAAAGACAAAAGTCAGATCAGTTATTATTTTCATCAGTCAAAGAATTGAAGTTCTATTAAATACCGATAGATATTGAAATCATAATCATGACAATGTTCTGTGCTGAATGGCCCAAAACTAGACTATACATTACGATCACACAATGCTGGATGACAGGAAAGACAACAGACATTTGAAATAAACAGTAGCGTTTATTAACTAATGAAAATAATCTTAACATATTTTCGTACAATTTCTAATAAATAAAATCAAGATTTAAGACAATATGGTATTATACAAACACAAAAGTGCAAGCATGAAGTCTTCAATAAATCATAAGTAGTATAAGGTGCCAGATATGTGATTTAGTTAAGGATGAAACTGTCTTGGGCATATTGAAAGGCTTTAACATCCAAATTCTTTTCAATTGTTACACTTATTTAACCGGACTTTTCACAAATCTATTGACATATCATCATTTAGTACTGAAGTTTAGTGATACTACATCAACTATTTTATAAATTTATAACAGTTTACAACTAGAATTCATTTTAGCATACACATTACCTTATATTTGGATAGGTATTATTTGGGTCTCAAATTGAAAGAAAAGAAATCTAGGATCTGCTTGAATTTTGGTAAATTACCTTTATGAGCTATTAAAGTCTTATATGAAAAGAAAAGTGGGTGTTATGGGGCAAAATATTTTACCCTGTATCGTAGGAAAAAACAAGGAGTCTGAACATCTGACACAAATTCCTAAACCTGACCTAAGAACATCCTTAAGTTCATTTTCTTTAAAATAATGTAAAGAATTATATATAATATATGGATAAGGGTTACAGTATATATTCATACTCATATTATTCCTGTTATTTGATTAAACTTTGAGGATAGCTCTTGTTATATTGTATTATTCATATACTTACCTTCTCATTATGATATGTATGTTTGTCTATATATTTTGTTTTATCAAATTCACATATCATTACAATGTAGTCCTGTGTAAATACTAACAGTAAAAGAAAAACGTGTGAAGAACAATAATAAATGATAAGATGCAAGCTATTTGTATGATTTTTTAATTATGAAACTAAATTAAAAGTGTAATGGTTGTGATTGTGTAATATTCTTGTGTTTCTGTTACAACCAACTTTAGTGTAATGGGTATTTGTGTCTTTATAGATAGATATAAAATTTGTAACAGTTTATTCAAAATAGTTATTTTAGGTTAAAAGTTTTTTTTTTTTTTTGCGCAATAGGTAATACATGCAGTTTGATGCAAATTGCAACTGACTGGCTTCAAAAGTATATGATTTTACAGAATCCACAAAATGGGTTTATTTTAAGCTTAGCAATTCCTTCTTTTGATTGGTACCTTGAATAAATTTTCTAAAATCAATATGAAGTAACAAAATATTTATTTATGGTATTTTTGATAAAAATAATGTACTAATAACTAAAATGAATAAACATATATTGATATGTGAACTGTGACGTAGACAACAATAAGGACTTTGCTTCCTTTTGATAAAGTATTCACAATTACAGTATTAAAATTTGTTATGTTTTGTACATATTGATTATTTATTGTTAATATAAGTCCTTTGTAAATCTATAGTATACGTCTACAAGAAACTATTATTTTTTGGGGAGGATATCCTGAAAAATAGATTTATGTAAATAGCTTTGTTAAGCCTAATAACAGAGTTTAAGACCTTTGATCATATTTATAGATGTTTTATTGATTCAAATGTTGTAAATAATTGTGTTTCAAAAAGTATTCTAGAATTCATAAATAAACATATATTGATACTTACACTATCTGCTTTGTTGTTTAAATGTTTAGTTTTGAACAGTTATAGAACAATATATTGCATTTACATATTCAAGGGAAAAAGGTATTCAACTAAAAGAATCATCAACCATGGAAACAATACTAGGAGATTGATAACTAAAACACAAAAAAACCACTGTACTTAATTTCATTGATGTTTAAAAATCAATCATCCCATGGGATAATTATAGTCCCATGGGATTTTTTTTCCCATGGAACAACAAATATCCCATTGAACTACAATTATCCCATGGGACCCAAAACATTCCATGGGATAATGGTCAATCGTTTTCTTAATCAGATTGCAAAATATATTTAATAATAACAGCAAAAAGCAGTGAATTTATTGAATCCCATGTAATTCTGCACATTTGGTTATATACATGACACTGTAGCTCTAAGAAAAGGCGGCGGCGGATTTGCAAATGAGTGTTTTGCAAATTAAAAGTGTCCAGTGTTATTACTAGATAATTCTGCGTCTTTCTACACGTGATTTTAAAATTTGTCCATAAATGCCTTCAAAACATTTAAAAAAAAAACCAAAAGTATTTTTATATGAAATATTGAAATATATGGCAAAATAATTTAGGTGATGAATAACTTTGGGGATGTACTGTAGGTCTTGACATGTTTCTCTTCTTATATATCTTTGGCTTTTAAATATTTGATTTCGAGCATTGTCCTGATGAAGGTTAATCCAGAAAAGCGCTGAGGAAGCATAAAAGTTATCAAGTGTTTTTCTTCTACTTACGCAGTATTGAAATGACATTTTAAACATATACTATGGTATATCATTCTTTTGTAAACTTATGCAAAAGCAAGGTGCAGCCACAGCCAAAACGGAGTCATGGATACCGTTGAAGATCAACGAATTCCAGTCTTTAGGGTATGACCATTTAATATTCTGAGGGTGGGGAATGAGGGCAGTAGGATTTCGAAAATGAATAGTCTGGCCTCGTAAAATAACTTGCCCAGGACGGTGGGAAATTGAAGATTTTGTCTACTAAAATGCAGGACAATATAGGAAATAAGAGTGCATGAAAATATATCGTTTTGGCAAAATTAAAACGAATATAAATCCCGAAAAATCTCCCAAGTCCCACACTCAAATGGTCGCCCTTGGCATAGTATACAGCACTGGCTTGGTTAGTCACTCATCCATAACCAATAAGATGGAGCACACAGTCAGGGTTAAAAGGGCATGTCCTGAATTGTTTTGATTTGTGCATGTCTCTTGACTATTAAAGAAACGTCCCGAGATAGGAACGTACATTATGTAAAAGATATAAAACGAAATATAAGAACAAATTTGTAGATGCATTGATTGTGCTAATCTGTTAACTTTTAATGTTGTCCACAGAGCAAGAATGCATGTACAGTAATAGTATGGCGATAAGACAACTGTATGTACGATGCTCACCGGCAATTTAATCCGTCCGCAGTCCGTTCGTTAAATTTAAGGCACGTGACATTACCGAATTTGGACTATATGTCAAGCCTAGATTTGAGCAACATCAAGAGCCACTCAAACATAATTTTTTACCAGCTTACAAGTAACTTGGCATACAATATTCAAAATGTGATTAGATCAAAGCAATCTCTATCGAATGTCTCCTTTTGTTATACCAATATCTTGAAGATACCCTTGAATTGGTGTCTATAATGTCATATTCCTTTCTTAAATCAACCTAGTCTTGTTTACTCGCACAGACTTAACGGTTTTCTTCTTTAAATCTGCAGTATTAATAGTTTTCCCGAAGAAATTGACAAAAGTCAAGTTCCCGATAAAGGTACATGGTATTTTCAAAATTTTCCGCTGTTGTACGAGTTATAATACTAGTATACAAATAAATATGTAGATTAAACCACACTCAAAAGAGTTTCATGTGTTTTTATTTAAAATAACATCTCAATTAAATATTTAGACAACTGTGACCAAATTTAAATTGTTTCATTGATCCTAAAAGAGAGGTTAGTGAGACGAAACGTCGGTCACATCCGTTTAAATCTAGAGTACGATTTATGCAAGATATTGTTGAGAATTTGTCTGAAATCGGAAGAGAGGAACCACCACCACGAAGACGACAAAAGTGTACAATTCTGTAGGTATCCTGAATGAGTAAATTGAGAGATTAGTGTATGTTCTAAACGCGGACTCGGTGATACATGTCATTGACTAGAACAAACAAGATATTTCAGATTTTGATGAAAATTGTTACGCATTTCTATAATTCTTTGGAATCATCTGAATATAAAACAAAGATTAAATATGAAGATTTTATACTTCCAAAGTTTATATCGATTACGTGAAAAGGGCATATTAATGTAAAAAAAGTATGTAGAACGCGACAGAGAATATGCTTTTCTCACTTTAAATTGCGGTTTTCCGGAAATCCGTCCACATAATACTATTAGAAAATAATATTTTATTGCTGTAAATAATTTCATTTTAACGATAAGAAGAAATTAGAGAGTCATCGGATTCGTGTTTGCTGTCTTAATCATTTATGTGTGAGTGATGTATGATAATATGAAAAAAATACAATATTACGAACATTACGCTTATTTTGTTGTTCTCTGCAAAGTGAGACTAAAAAAAACGAGTTGGTGACGCACTAATATTTTCTCACCACTTAAACGGAAATGTTTATAGCAATAACCCATAAGTTTAAATCCAAATTCTATAGGCGGAATTTGTAGAAGACAACAAAAGTAATTACGTTTATCTCTTCAAAAGAAATATTCGTAAGCGTAACATTTCACATATATTCATTGTATTGTATATTTTAAAATCTAATTTACTATTAAATCAGAATAAAGTGGTTTGTTCATAAATTTATGCCAAACAAAAATTGCATAAATGCAGTATATTTTGAACTTGGTTATTTGAATATAACGGCTGTGTGTCCAATAAACGTTTACGATGGTACAAGGTTTTCAATGGCTTTCGTTAACGTTGTAATAAAATTTAACAATGTCATAGGCGTAACGTTATTTTGGATTTTGAAAAACTTTGGCAGCGAAAACGTAGTTTTACCGTATTTGTCCTAATAGAAATAATAACGCTCAGGATAAAATTCGAATATCACGACCAAGGCCATGTGTAAATTTCCAACAAATCTATGGCTTCCCTGGATTATTTCTTAATTGCCACTCATGAAGATTCTAATACCTCCTCATAGTTTGGCTGGATAGGATACAATGTAGCCCTGATGTGTACTACGTTATTCAATGCAAATAGAAAAAGGAGGCGAGAAATGCTAAAATTTACACAAAAATCAAATAAAAATCAAAATCAAATATATAAAATTAGAAAACTGTTTGAAACAATTATCAACTGAATGCTACCTATTATACATCACTAAATGAAGCTGATTAATGGATTGCTCTCTTGATGTCTAGTGGCAAATCTGTCATGCATTTTATGACGAGATGCAAAGTGGATCGATCTGTAGCAAATGATAACAATTTTAGAGTGACACTTTTATAAGATAGAGCGTTTGCTAGATGTAAAACGTATGCCGTACTAAAATAAAGTTGAACCATGATCAAAATCGTGAGTTAAGCTATAAGCCCCCACTTCTTTTCTCCACGGTAGACGAATGCCAAAAAACAAAACGACATGAATTTAAATTGCAGGCAAATTTCCGGTTTCGGACAGGTTTGTATCTCCACTCAAATACCGTCTGATTATTGACCAGAGATTTTAAATCAACCAAAAACACTTTGATTCTCTGAAGTTGTGTATTGTGGTATTTCGCCGGCTGTTTTTCCCGATCCTATTTTGGACCCTCTGATTCTAAGAGGGCGTGTCTAAAAATTGAGTCAACTAAAGACATACACCGGGTTAATAAGTTCGAGTACAATAAGTATACAAAGAGATCCTTTATGAAATGAGATCGTCCAAGGTATCATAGATAACTATTTTGCGTTGAATACCAATGAAAATGCACGAACAGGTTTGTAAGTCATAACAACAACATGATCAAAAGAACATGGCACCTAATCACGGTGTAACTTTTGACAAGACCTATGTAGATTAGTTTTGTCTTATTCTTAATGGAATTAGTTTATTATATTATTTTAGATTAATAAAAGATAACTTCGAATGGATGTTCACTGAGGTGAAATGTCTATATTTTTTCAATTTTCTATTAAAATCAATCATCACAAGGGTAACCAGTTAATTTCACATAATATTAATTAAATCGGTAACATGCAGAGTTATCGAACGAAGTTATGTCTGGAATAGTTGCATATGTTAAAGATATGCGTATTTACAAACCTAAAATATGAAATAAAACAAATACGGTAATGCTAAAATGCACTCTGAAGTTAACATCCTTCCAATAATAATCCATGAAAGCGTTTCCGCTTATCTCCAATGGCTGGGGTCCTTAAAGTGTATATCGCCTAGAGTAAAAATTTTATAAATTAAGAGGAGGCAAGGCATTAAGTGAAATGTAGTAACAAATAAAATACAAATTTTAAAAGAAATTAAAACTAGACAAAGTGATGCCCCAGCACTCTGAAGTAACTGTATTATATCAAAGTAAATGTAGGACTTTCTTTGAGATATTATTGTGTCTGGGAGACACGAATGATGCCCCCAGATGCAAAGTGTTATTTTAAAATACACAAAGTTGAGTATGGGAGCACATAGGTCCATGGTTCACTGTAGGGGAGTTATCCAGAAACGCTATACACCTCTTATGCAAGTTAACTCCAAAAATGACAGAGTTCAACTATCTCCCAAAAGAGCACATAATGATAAAAATCAAAACTGTTACCACATGCACACCTTCACTATATGTACAAACATTCAACAAAGTGAAAACTTCCTAGTATTCAAACTGTAGGAGGAGTTAACCGGAAACGCTATGATCCTCCTATGCAAGTATATACTCAAAAATGACAAAGTTCAACTATCTCCCAAAAGAGTAAATATCAATACAAATCAAAACCCTGATCACATGCACACCATCAATATATGTACAAACAGCAATCAAACTGATAACTTCCTAGCACTCAATCTTTAGTAGAAGTTATCTGGAATAACTATATTCCCATAATGGGACGGACGGAAGGACGGACAGAAGGACAGAGGAAGTACGGACGGACAGGGTAAAGTCACATGCCCCACCCCAATTTTCAGTTGCGGTAGCATAACAAAAAAAAACAACCAACATATTGACTGGATCGTCTATGCTGGAGTATTTTACAGAACAGTACTGTTTTGTCAATAAAGTCATAAACGGGTGATGTATGGGAAAGGACAAATTATGAATCAATCTGAATTCTGAACTTGATTTTTTAGGGATAACCGAAATGGAAGAAACCCGAAAGGTTGGGAACGGAGGTTTTTAAAAATGACCAGCTACCCTACCCAAGTTAATTTCTTTCAAAATTTATTCTTTAGCGATGTATGCTCTCTTCCAATTTTCTTTAGAATTTATTTCCAGAGGATGTCTCGGACCGGTATATTTAAGTTTAAAACCGAATTCTAGTCCTTGAATTAAGTCCCGTTCAACATATTGATGCGGGTAATTGACGAGCTTCTTTACCTCATCGACATTGATTGGCGAACCACTGCAGATTAACAACAAAAACAACACAATAATAAAATGTCATTGCAATGAAACCGGTTGAAATTAGGCATCATCATAACAAACACTCAGTTGTTATCATACTAGTCCTTAGTTGACAAAGTCATACAAAAAACCTACAATTCACAGAAAAATATGGTAAATACTAGCGCAAAGAAAGATAACTCTAACATGTTTATGAAACAAGTTCAATTGCACTATACAATTTCTAGGAAAACTGATATTTACAAAACTGAGTAAACATAACCAAAATAAGATCGACAAGGTGAAAGCGGGTGACTACCATTACATTTCGAGCATTTGCGAACAAACTTGCAATTCTTGCTAAATGTACAGTTATCCTTATCATATATAGTACCCTGCATGTAAATGTGCGGCGTTGTCCTATATTATGACCCGACGCCCCACTCATGGAAGAGTTGCCACCATGTAATTGCTGGTTACTTTCATTTGAGAGTCGTGTATTAAAGAGGGGCTAACGTTAGGTGATAAATACACATAACAACCCACAGGTCCATATCGACAGATCCCCATGAAGAAGAGGAAAAGAGCTTTTCGTCATCGAAATTGCTCATCATATTGAACCAAGCCTCCACAGTAACCCATTGAGGCTCCCATTCTGACTGTTTGCATGGATTAGACAATCTGTAAAGCCATTTTCTACAATTACACTTCCATAAATCATGAAGGCGGAGGTCCATATATAAATCTTGCTGATGGAAGTTCTCTTTTGATTAATTATGGACAAAACACTCATTTTTCTGCCATTGCACTCTTTAAATTTATATATTACAAGTATATTCAGGCCAATGAACTCACCGTTCTATATTTTTCTTTAATTTTGACCGGAATGTGAGATGTAAAAGGATCAAAACACTTGAAATATTTAAAGGATTGGTCCACTTGTAAACGAGTATCAAAAGAACTAGAAAAAGCTCCCGACTCTTGCGAATCAAATTAATTAGATACATTTGACATACCAAGATTATTGTTTGACGAAATCTGCAAACCGCTAGGACCAGGTTTTGAAGTCATTGGATCAGAAATTACCTTTGAACTGTCAGGAATGTTTTCCTCGTTGCGCCGGAAACTTTCCTGTGGTGTCACTGCTTGATCCTGAATGGAATGAATGGAGGCTCCTGATAATTTGAGTCTGCTGTAAAATTGATCACCGGTCCATGAGCCAATGACAAATTGAAAGCTGTCACTGTCCTGCAAATTGGTACATTGTGTATAGTTATAGGCGACTAGATACTTGAATTGCATTGTACTGTGATCTTCGTACATCCATGTCTGATGAAGATGGAAGTGCTCCTCGTGTTGATGGCACCGGACCATGTGGTCTCTATTTACCTTTTTCAGTTGATCGGCTGGTCCTGGCAGATGTAAATCCTTTCTTTGAGGATTACGTGGCCTCTTAGTGGTTTCATATCTAAATATTAGAATATGAAATGCTGATGTCGTAGATTTTACAAATCTACAAGAGTGGCTACTTCAATGTAAGGCTGAAGAGTCATGTGATGTTAATAAATGGAAACAAGATAAGAATCCAAATGATGCAATAGCTTTTTGCTGAAAATAAAGACACTAATCAAATCTCTTTCTTAAAATTGGTTTATCTTATAAATGAGATCAACCGTATTATTGAACTTGACAAACGAGACACAGTTGCAAAATTGTATACTTGTATCTATTACTACATGTTCATTTTGTCCTTCTTGATGAATTTAACGTTCCATTGAAAGTTTGTGGCCGATTTACCTTACAGTAGTGAACCGGCAATTCAACTTGAGCCAGCTAAACTGTTTGTATTTGATACCCTTTCTTTTCAACTTTTGTTGTTGTACCTTTCTTTTAAAACTACTTACATAACGTGTAGTTTGTTTTCTTTTACATCTATTCTTGTTATATTGCCAACATAACTGTCAACTGACCGAACCCGGCGGGTGACCACCGTAAATTTCACCTCGTCGTTTAATGACCAGGGAATTCAGAAAATGACACGTTTCCACACGGATTCTTCAGCCTTTCGACTGATTATATAAGTGATTTATTTCCTTTGAAATACCGGCAAATGCGTAATTCTTCGTGGACAGGAGTTCAACTTGCTTTGTTAACTTTCAAATTAAGTGACCCATTAAGTGCATGGCTTCACTTGATAGCTGTGGTGTCAAACACACTGTAAATTAACACAAATAATTACCTTAGCTTAAGGTAATAAATATAATTTTGTATTTCAAAGTTGTTTGACAAAATTATTTTTTCATCATTTCTACCTTTAAATCAAATTATATGTATGGCTTGGCATGATATGATATAGTGTAATACATTGATATTTCAATGGCTTATAAAAGCAAATATAAAATACAACTAAAAATAAGTTTTAATTATTTTCAGTTAATCACGTGAACATGTTTTGGAAACTGTTCGATTTAAAATATGCAAAATGCCCTTAAATATTTGAATTCAGCTGAAAAGAGTTCGTACGCGTTTTAACCTGATACGTTCTTTTCAATGCAGGTCATGACCTGCATTTTCATTTTCATCGGTTGACATGTATGTATTTCTTAACACAAACACATATCTTTTTAATAGAACAATTTCTCTTATGGTTGTGGCCTGTTATCTATTTCTTGCATGAAGAGATATATCTCCTACCACACAGCACGGAGTATGCTACGAAAAGTGATACGAAAACTACGTTAATTTGATTGACTTATCCGTCATCATCAGACGATATTACGACATTTCCATTGGCTATTCGTTAGGTCATTGATAACGTTTAAAGGTTAAGACGATGTACATTTTGTCCATAGCAACTGAATATGTGGTTTCTTCAATAATATACGACACACTCACACTTTTCACCTGGAAAGCTAATTTTGTCAAATTTGATTACATTCTGAAGTATGCAAACAGTTTTACAATATCCGATGATAAAGTTTAACGCCGGAAAAGGACACATGACTGTCATTCATGGTATATGCAAAAGACTAGATCAGCAATTCGCGGAATTTTTAATTTAACACAAAAAGTGTTTACCATAACAGAAATAAGTTTCTCTAATTCTTAACCGGTTTATCCTTTTCCTGACATGTTGAATGTTTTTTTTTATTTAATCGACGTGTGGTTCGTTTGATATCAGTTCTTCATTGGTCAAAATTCGATTATGACTCAAATTTTCTTGCTTTCCCAGAATTTCCTATTGTTGCGTCAGGAAAAAGGCGACCATGCCTGATGACGTCACATGGAAAGAACACATCTTTTGCAGATCATCCGAAAAGAAGGATTAAGATTGTCTGTAGATCGTCTTAAAGCATTAGAGACAAATTCCACCACAAATATTCTGCAATACGATATTCATCCACTCTCGACAGTTAAATTTTCAATATTTAACTGTCTCGAGTAGATAAATATCGTATTACACTGGATGCAGTGGTAGAATCTATATTTAACAACTCAGGAAAATTGGATATCGCTTAGCATCAACTTTCTTTATTTAATTTAAATAGTAATAATAATCTCGCCGAAGGCTCGTTTATCATTATATTGAAATTAACTCGAGTTGATATTAAGCGATATCAATTCTCACTCGTTATGAAACCTACAAGTATATATAGTGCACTGGTGCATGAATTTTAGCATCATACACACTTTACAATTATAACATGAATGTTTTATGCCTTGAACACATATAGGTGTAATACCACCATTGTTTTCCCTATTAGGCTTTGTTAAATTTGCACTATTTAAAAAATGTGCAGAATTTATCTTTGTATCAAATAACGAAGTACTTGGCATGAGTAAGGTTTTATCCTGTCCAGTATTACAGACAAAATTTCACATAACATTTCATTGAATATAAGATAATAACCATCACCGGAAGTTAACCAATCAAATTTCACCCCTTTTTTCCTCTTTTCAGGCTTAAGTAACCATGTAACCTCAAATTTCCAAAGTATTCTATAGAAACACCAAATAAGAAAAGAATGGTGCTTTGAAACACCCAAGATATATGTTTATGACTCAGAATTCTGGTATTGCAATGAAATGTAGGATTAATTTCCTACACCTGTCAAAATCAGGGAATATTTTTCGACCCTTTTCGTAACCGGATGTGACGTACTATGATTTGGTGGTATTACACCTATAACTGTAAGACAAAATAAATATATTTATTCATATGTGACTTACAATTTAATACAATGTATCTAGTAGTTACAAACGGAAGGGTATCATGATATGAGTTAAATGCGTTTTGTTAAAATATACTTTTCACTTTTTGATCTTTTCGAAAATGTTGTTTGTGCTGTATTTAGACCCTCTACCAAGAAATTTGTTTTGCATGCACTCGTATAAAAATTGCGGTTTTATCCAACGCATTCATAGGTTTGAACGTTGTTTTCAATTTAGATTGTTATATTTATTCGTTTGGGCTTGTATTATATTTGCCTTCGGGTTTTATGATCCGTTCATCCTATTTCGACTATTCAAAATTCAATAGTCTATTCTAAATTGAGGTAAATTATATGGTTTTCCAAATACCGTTTCGATTCCTAACATCACTGAAGAGACATTAATTGTCGAAATCTGGTAATGGTGTACTAAGTTTTGCACCTTTTGTTTGCGGTATACCATCTTTTCCGCAAGTTTATTGTTTTTTGTTTGGTATTGAATTAATAGTTAAGATCCATTTTGTTACATCTGGTGATCCGTTTACTTGGCAATCGCCAATGACAGTCAACAGGGTCTAAGAACATCCGTTGTTCGACCTGCTAGTCAAATGCGTTTTGTTAAAATATACTTTTCACTTTTGGTTCTTTGGAAAATGTTGTTTGTGCTGTAATTAGACCCTCTACCAAGAAATTTGTTTTGCATGCACATGCAAATTAATATTAAAGATTGATTCCGACGACTTTAAAATCAAAGAGGTAGTGCCATTATCCCTAAATTCATTACACTTTACAATGCAATAGGGCTACTCCAAATTGTATGTCAATCTTTAACATGTTTAATTAGCATGATTAATGTAACAGTTTCACAGCTCCATGTGTACACTTTGAGAATCTTACAATACTATATATTCAGAAATTATTGCGTGGTTTTCATTGATGAAAATAATGCAACTGAGAGCTGTATTGCATTCTTATATCTGATACATATATATATATGCAGATTTTCCTGAAATCACAATAATCAATCTCGCATTTTGTTCATTATTCAAAATTAGCAACAATAAATGCACAGACAAATTTACAGTATCAAGGTTTTTAAATTCTAAACAGTTGCCCAAATTATAAACGTCAGATCGTTAAATTTGTTGTTTGATTTATTTTATATTATTCATTTCAAAGCCTTTTATAGCTTGCTAGATGGTATGGCTTTTGCTCATTGTTTACAGTCATACCATTACCTATACCTAACTTGTGCATCATTTGGTCTCTGGTCGGATAGGCCCAATGAAGATGGTCAAACTGGAAATTTGCCGGATTATGAGTATTTATCCAAAAGTGAAGAAAGATATTAACCAAAACCAAAATTATGTTGAAATTAAAGATGTAAATTGTCTGTTACATGTTATTTCATTTTAATAAGTGAGTACTGGTGACCTGACGAAATTTATAAACATGACCTTTTGACCTATAGGAGTTACCCTACTGGAGTTTGAATCCGGGTCCGTTCGCTCTGATTCACATTCGCCCTTAATTATTTTTAGCCCTAAATTCTGTTTGCCCTAGGTCCATTCGGCCTGATTTTAAATTTAATTTTGTTATCTTGATGTATAATGTTTATTTTTGAATAGAGTATGGTAAACTTTGTAGAAAATTTTGCTGAATATTTATGTTGTATTGCTACTACCAGATAATTTAAATTATTTTCCTTTGATTTGCACTGTAGAATACAGACAAAGTATTTAACATAAAACAACTGAAGACCATTTAACTGCATGTATTTACCTTTATTGATAACAATTTCTTGACTTTTTCTCATTCAGGGCGGATCCAGCCATTTTCAAAAGGTAGTGGGGGTCCCAACACAGGATAAAAGGGAGGAGGTTCCAACCATATGTCCCCATTCAAATGCATTGATCGTCCCAAAAGAGATGAAATTGAATCCTGAGTCCTAAGACTACATGTATTAATACATCTTTTGGAAAATTAGTTGATTTTTATGAATATGCGCCATTTCAAATAAAATGTGTATTAAAAAAAAAAAACAACTTTACACTAGAAAAGTGAGGATAGTTACTCATTTGGGAAACTATTTCAAATTGGTAAGTTTTCATCACCCTCGTTGCATTGCGGAAATAACGATTTAGGCAAATCGAGAAAAAGATCATGTCTGTGTATGTGTGCATTAATTTTCTGTGCCTTCTTATTTAATATTTTTCCAATTTTGAGTATTGACGTCTAGTGTTGTAACACAGTGTAC
>JAASAO010002808.1:0-18470 GCA_017311375.1 Mytilus coruscus | reverse complement strand
AAGTTAAGTTTGGTTAGGAGGTACGGGCTATTATAATTCCCTCAGCAGAATTTGAATTAATATCTGACGAGGACAACGACGTGATACCAATATACGACCGCAAAAATTTTTGCGGTCGTATAAAAAAATAGTAAACAAAAAGAGCAATTTACAATTAATTTCGCACCTAAAACAGATTACATTGGAATATAACAATTTAGAGCTCTTTATAAGAATCATTCTTTATCTTGAAAAAAGTTTTATAAGTTTTTATTTTTTATAATAATGAATCTAAATGTAATTGTTCAAACGCATACTTTTTGTATATATATGCCAATTAATATTTGACAGCAATACATATTGAAGACCATATATTGACCTCTAGATATATTCTTAGATATTTGTGTTATTGGGTTGCTGTCTAATTGAGGTATATTCCTAATCTTCTTTTATTCATAAGAAAAGGAAAAACAGAGTAAAAAGAAAAAAAAAAGTGTATAATAGCTAATAAGCGTATAATTTTTCATTTTCTTACATATTATGTCAACATTTTAAGAGACATAAAAAGAGATAGCATGTGTAATTTTTGCATGTTTTAACATAAACAGTACTTAAATGGTGACTTATTTCAAATATAAAGGAAAATTTCTCAATACTTTCCAAGTATTTTTTTACACAATTAATACATATATGTTTGAAACCTTCATACAAAACAGTGATATATATCGTGCTGCCTTCAAGCATTCATACAAGGTTAGGGTTGCATTCACACTGCCATTTATGCCCGGTAGAGCCCACCATACATTAAGTCACATTCTGCCAATCTTGTCCCTGTCAAGCTACCATACATATCTGTACTTCAGAGGTAGTGGTCCTCAGGCTATATGATGATGACGAGACAAATTATTATCATGGTAATACTCTAAAATATCAAACTGTTTTATGTAAGTGTAAGTTTCTACTAAGTACTGATCGCACATCGTGACAAAATCGTAGAGCATCTAACATCGGCAGTAAACATAGAAGTGATATGTCTGTTGGTTCACTGAACCACGACTTTATAGGAATAGCGTTATCTGGAATGAAAGTAAAAGTGCAATGAATACTCTGTTGGTTCACAACAATGACTTTTTAAGAATAGCATTAAAAGGATAGATAGTGAACATGGTTAACAAGCTATGAATAATCTAAGGATTCACTGAAAAAGGGAATAGAGTTATTTGATAATATATTAAAAAAAGCCAACAAATTTTTTAGTTCACTGAACCATGGTTTTATAAGAAATTAATTTTTGAATGAAGTGTTAAACGGCAATAATGAATCAAGGCACTACTATTTCTGTCTATTCAATATATCATTTAATGTAATTCATATATATATTTACTTATTTTTTTCGTCTGTGAATTAAATACAAGTTATTTATTTTCCATATTGACCCTTGTGAACTCTGAATCTGAATATTCACTAATATATAAGCCAATATTACATTATCAATCATTCATGACCCATTGGTGGTCTCTGATTTCTGCTCTTTGGTCTGATTATTGTCTCTATGACACTTTCCCCATTTCCATTCTCAATTTTATGTAATTTTTTAATATACAAATTTGAAGAAATGTGAAAATTTATTAATATCAATAATACTTGGATAATTTTTATAAGCCACCGGTGAATTTTCTAAAATAAATATACTAGAGAGATCTTTACATATTTCTGTTAACTGCTTTGTATAACTTCCCTGCATTAACTGACAGTGCTGAAAAAACAACAATGAATAAACCATTAATATAAAAACACCATCATAACTTTCTTGAAGTAATTCAATGGTGTAATGTTCTACACAAAATTGTTTAAACCACAATAATATTAGTTAGACAGTGTGCAATTGTCCTAATACGAGAATTTATCGGGTCAATAAAATTCATATCGGGTGAGGCGAAGCCAAACCCGATATGAATTTTATTGACCCGATAAATTCCGTATTAGGACAATTGAACACTGTGTAACGAATTTATCCTGATATTGTTATTTTACATATTATTATATTCAAATTCAATTTGAGGACAATATCAATCAAATATATTATAGATATTTAATCTGAAACTGTGAAAATTTTTAAAAATTAGCACTATAAAGCAACTCAATTTTTTTTTATTAGGTCAATAGTATAAGGGAGATAATTCCAATTGACGTAATAAATAAGGAAGATAATTCCAATTGACGTGATAAAAAATTGTACTGAAATTTATTAGGACAATATCAGCCAATCAAATTGCGAGAAATTACTCTGAATCAGGATAAAAATAATTTCACAGATTATTTTTTTGATTCACAAATTATCTCCCTTTATCTAGATTTTGATAGTTTTCTTTTTAAATAAACTATATCAAAGTAAAACCTGGTCTCTGGTGGATAGTTTTCTCAATTGCAATCATATCTCATCTACTCATTTCTAACATATGTAAAATTCCAGTTAAAGTGATAAAACGACACAATTGTATTTCTTTCAACAAATTACATACAACATGAAGGGTCAAGAATCAAAGTTAAGTTTGGTTAGGAGGTACGGGCCTATTATAATTCCCTCAGCAGAATTTGAATTAATATCTTTTTAAAACTTTCAATTTGAAATAAATTGATATAATGAACTTTAAATTAATGTGTTTAGTTCCGATGCAAAGACCCTATACGTGAATCAATATTAACGCCAAAATATGCAATCTTTAATGACCTGACAACAGTATCGTAACTATATCGTAAATAAGTCTATTTAAAGGTTTTGTTAGCTTCTGAGGTGAATACTGACATTTTTGTGCTTTATAAAGAATATTTCCATAAAAAATTGGATGTGAAATACCTGAACGTATAAGAACGTATAAGAATTGATTCTAAAGTATGTGAATATAGTGCTTTTAAATTGACTTATCCTGCTCAACATCCTACTTCAGTCATATACATATACATTTAATGATAAATGAAAAATAACATTCACCTGTAATTTACCTGTAAAAAAATCGGCGAAAATGAAATGCAGATCGGCGCAAATGCAAAACGCCGTATTTCACATACAGTTTCATAGGTCGGAGTTGCTGTTTATGCTGAATGCTCAGATATGACCTTGTTAAAACTGTTTAGCTTCTTCATCCTAAAGAAAGCTTGATACATTTTTTTTATTGAATTGGATTGAAAACAACAATACAAATGAGAAAAAATAAACATGTTCTCAAACAATTTAATCACCTCCAGGTTTGCTTCTTTTAAAGATTAAAGGTTAACAAAAACATCACAGAAACACCGGTCAGATAAATGCGGTCAAGGTAAGATGTATCATGCCAAACTGACATTTACCCATTACAGTCATTCCATACACCAAATATTGTTTTGAAGTATTTGAGAAAGGGATCTTATCACGTTACTTTAACCTTCATCACTGATTAATGAAATAAGGCTGAGGTCAGTTGAACCTTGTCTGACAGACCTGTACATATTACAAGGAACCCATTTACAAAATATGATTAACCTAATAAACTGTGAGAAATTAAAATTATTTCAAGTAGTTGCTGAACCATGAAAATGAGGTCAAGGACATATGATAGACAGAGACCTTGTAACATAAGGTATCTGCATACAGGATTTGAAGCATCCCAGTCTTCCATCTTATGATATTTAAAGCTTTAAAGAAATGGTTTACGATGCTAATGCTGCCCAATACTAATACCTATGTCTTTCATACTGCTATTTTGTCACAAGCGAGACAAAATTGGTAAGTATTAAACTTAATATGAAGACAAAGATACTATAGGTTCAATAGATTTCAACAAGTGTCAGAAAGCATTTAGAACATTTTAACCCCACTTTCAAATTTTGGGCAATATTTTACTTTTTTATTAATTAGAATCGTAAATCTTGTTTCTTGTGTGTTTTATTTTAATGTGGTCCATATACAAAGGGGGAGGTTTGTGTATCCATAAATCTGGCTTAACCCCATCTAAGTGTGACACCTACAAAGTCAGAATATATGGACCATGAGCTGTTTGTTTTCATTTATATTTCATTTTTAATTTAGGAGTTTGGTGTGGTTTGCTGTACTGTACAACATTTTTTGCATCTCCTACTATGTCTATGTATTTTCTTTACTTTGACTACTCCAATTGATAATACTTTACAAATGAAAACAAAATATTTGCCTTAATTGTTTTCACTTTTGAGGTAACTAGGATAAATATTATCTGTGGATGAAGGTTAATATATTTTTATATATTTATTAAGAAACTACCCCTTTACAACGGGGGCACTTGCAGGCAGGGTACCCAAAAATGCGTCTAAGAGCATATACAATGAATAATGTACAATGAAATAAAATACACATAGGACAATATCAAAGTTAAAAATTAATTCTTTTTAAAACAAGTCAACATTCATGTAAAACATAACAGCATTATATATTAATATAAAATCTCAACATTTAGAGATCACATCAATTAAGTTGCACACGTAAATCACAGTTAGCTTAATTTTCTAAAATTGAAGATCTGTAAGTGTACATTTCACTCAACATCTTTTTACTAAAAGTGTGAACATGTTTACAAACATTTGGATCAACCTTATAAAAATATTCACCTAGCAGTATGTTTATTTTTTCATAGGACGGTAACTCTGTGAAGCAAAAGTCGGGGAAGTTAGTACTTAAGTACTCATTTATATCGGCAAAATATTTCGTATAGGAGAATATTCAGAACATTCGAGAACGAAATGTTCCACGGACTCCTCAATTTGCATGAACACATTTGACAAATGGGAGTCTCGCACATATTCATTCTATACAAAACTTGATTCATGGGTAAACAATTTGTTCGTGCTAACAATTTTAACCTTGTAGACTTAAAATCGAGCAAGTTTGACAAATAAGGCTGTCTACCAGACGCAAGGTTGAATTTGGAGAACGCATTTAGACTGCTTTTATTTCTTATAACTTGAAATTCTCTTTCACGAACAAACCTTCCAAAAAACTGTTTGAAAATATTCAGGTTAACATTTGAGTTGTAAAAATGATCAAGACCAACAGTATTAAACACATTTTTCATATACTGGGGATATCCCCATCCTCGATGTAGCGTTAAGCCCTTACCTCGTCAAATATGATTCGACATAATCTATTCTTATCTAGGTCATGAATTCTAGCAAAATAAGACACCCTTTGTCTATCTAGGAAATCATTTGTCGGTTCCCAACCCAAATCTACGAACAGAGCCGACTTAGGGATATTCATATTAGTACTAAAAATGAATTTCGCCGATTTAAATTGCCAAGTTTCAAGAATTTGTTTGCTTGAAATTGACGACGGCAGCCATACAGCACAACCGCGTGCGATAGATGGCCGTATTACCGAGTTCCAGAGGGCATCTCCGAAGGATATGCGATTGAAAGATCCGTGCTCATTTAGCAACTTTGTCATATAATTGAGCTTGCGCTCGAAGTTATCTTTTAAGTAACAATTTATATGGTAGGCAAAAGTCAATGAACGGGTAAAATAAACACCGAGATATTTGTATTCATTGGCTTCCTCAAGGAGCAGGTTACCTAATTGCCACTTCTTATCTTTATCTAAACGCTTACCTATTATCATAACCTTGGATTTGTTTTGGTTAAATTTTAGATTCCACTTTGAAGCAAAATTAGCTGTTATATCAAGCAGACGATGTAGTTCCGCCTCGGACTTCCGATAAGGACTACATCATCAGCAAATAAAGGCAATTCACTAGTTGTGAGGATAGTTCGGCACCAAAATTGTTGGCTTCGAGCATACTTACGAGGTCATTCATTAGAACAGAGAAAAGAGCCGGAGACAAGACACAACCTTGTTTCAAGCCAAATTCTTGATCAAAGAAACCTGTTTCACAATCACCAAACAAAACTTTGTTTGATACACTACTGTAAAGTGATTTGAGCAGTTTCCAACACTTACCTTGAATGCCAGTTTTCCACAATAAATAGAAAAGGCCATCACGCCAGACTCTATCGAAAGCTTTTGATAGGTACAAAAGCTAAAAACTTTTATATTTTTTAGCTTTTCGAATAGAACAAATACCTTGTAGAGTAAAAAAATATGATCCTCTGTTCTTCTATTTTTTCTAAATGCCCCCTGAACCTCGCCTAAAATATTATTTTCTTCTAAGTAGGTCATTACAGATTCCTCCAAAATTTTCGAATATACCTTGTACACATTAGACGTTAAAGTAATCCCCTATAGTTATCAATATCATAGACAGACCCAGCTTTGAGTAGGGGTTTGATGATGCCATTTTGCCAATCATCAGGTACAGCTTCAAGGTCAGTAATAATGGTGAAGAGATCAACAAGTGAATCCACAAGTGCATCGCCACCAAACTTTAAAAATTCATTGGGAATCTCATCGATACCACTAGCTTTGTGCGACTGAAGATTTCTTATAATTTTATCTATCTGCTCTCTGTCAATTTTTACTGAAATATGCGAGTCGGGAAAAACTTCATTTTTTTCTACACTCGAAAGAAATTCCGTAACTTCATTTTGCATATTAAGTTTTAAAGAAGAATCTCTGCCGAATGTGTTAAAGTGGTTACTCAAAACAGCATTTATGTCTTTTTCGTCCGTAAAAAGTTCGGACTTATTCTTTGAGTTCATAATTTGATTGGGAACAGTACTCTTATTTTTGCCTTTTAAAAGGTCCCAGAAGCCTTCAACTTTATTGGAGGAGTTAACACATTTGTCATGAAATTGTTTCAATTTCAGAGCGTTTTCCTTCTTTTTAATAGCTTCTTGGACTTTAACTTTCCTGAGTTTATAAGTATTAGTCAGAAGATTGCCTGTCTCGCTATTACAGTCACGGGTTTTGTCGTGAATTCTTTTTAGATGGTTACTTTCTTTTCTGCTTTTAATCAAAAGGTCAAGTTCTTTGTCCCAGAACCTACGATATTGCTTGGAATGATTTGCTTTTCCGATAGAAAAATCAGCAGCATCATGAACGGACTTTTTCCATTGACCCCAAAAAGTATTGATATTAGATGTTATTTTCGTGATAGGCACTGATGCGTTGAAATTTTGTTTTAGGGTTGACCGAAAAGTGTGCCAATCAGTATTATCGTTAATTTTCCAAATGAAAGCAGGTTTTTTTTGTTTATTCTTTATACTACATATTTTTACATTTATTTCAGTCCGTATTATTACATGGTCACAATGTAGATCGAAAATACTATCTTCATCTATAATAACACGTGTAACGTTGCGACTAAGGGCTTCTGAAAGAAGAACATAGTCTATCGCGGACCTCTGGTTGTTAAGAATACGCGTATACAATCCTTGGCAAAGGTTACATTTGTCACTAATTCTGCTGTTGCTTTATATATATATTGCTATCAGCAATAAATATAGGTAACTGTGGTAGAGCAGTAAAGAGTGAAATCACAGGGCAGATAAACTGAAATTACACACACCAAGAAGCAATCTGCAAATAGCTAAATTCTACTTACATATTCTGCTCTTTTAACTCTTTTGTGATTTTTACTGTAATTCCTTTTTCTGCCTATTGAATTAAACAAATGAGTCAACGGGGAATGATACATTTTTTTCTTAATTTCACTACTAATGTGATATGCAATTGATTTCAATTCTGAAGAATGAAAGTACAAGTTCTTCTACATTCAGGTTATACCAATCAAATCACTAAAGACCTCAAACGAATGTTTGAATGTCCTTATTGTGTTAGAAATCTACACTATATAAAGAAAACAATGGAGTTTCCTTTTTATCTAAGTCAGTGTTCTCCTACTAATATTTAAGTGTGTTTATCTAGTTCCCTTATACTACACTAGAACATACTTACTTTTGTAATGATAGCATTTGCATATGAAAAAATGGAATTAATTGTTTTTATAAGTATTCAAAACTCTCTGGATGTTTTTGACAAATCACTGGCTTTTGATTACAAGGTGTCCTTTTATATATGGTTAATGATTTTGTTATCACATATAAAACTTTTACTTAATTCTTTCATTATGTTTGGAGTCGTATTGTATATATACACCAGTACTGTCACAAAGGTATGGTATATTATTAAGTATATCCAGTGTGCCTATATTTTACCTTGTTTTGTGTTTTAATGTATTGATTGTTGGTATAATGTCTAGTGGCAAATATTTCATGCATGTTCAGAACAATCCTTTTAATTGATCAAAGTCCATTGGTAATAATCAATCTTATCCATCAATAGTCAAGACAATTCAGTAACTCAGATTCGAAACTTGGTGGGACTAGCTAAGTAGTCCTTCTACATCTGAACATTTTTTTATCAGTTTCATACCTATGTAACCAGGTTGTCCTACTTTAAACCTTCCACCTGTAAAGGAAATGAATAAAAAAATAATTACTTATCCTTTCTGTAAATTTATATCCTATGATGAAAAGAAACATCTATTTGTACATAAAGTAAATGAAATACATAATTATTTAAATAATCACTTAAAATGTGCCATATATTGTACTCCTGCTTCAAAAACCTATGCTTAGAACATCAAAAATTAAATTCAAAGTTAATCTCCAACATTCGCATGTCCCTTTCTAGAGTCAGAAACCTTGATAGTAGTTGCCATATGACTTAGTACAAACTTTTTATGATTTTGCAAATTGGTTGTCAATTACAGATCTGTGTTAACGTTTGTGTCAGTTAAATTTATTCACAACTTTTAATGACTTTGGATAATTAGGAGCTTGACATATTGCATGGATACCTATCTCAGTTAGAAGTTAATGTTGCTTGTCTACATGTCTTTAGGTCACTTTAAATACAAGGTTGCTGTCTCATGGACCTATACCCTTTGAATGATAATATAAACTCTATAATTTTATACAGAAAAAGTAGAATAAAAAAACACAAAAAAAAAAAAAATACAAATTGCCATACATAAATAGAATGCTCAAATTTGTAACAACAAAGGTATTGTAGCTTATAATATGATATTGGTTTTGCTCATGGTTTAAGTCCATGAAGTTGCTATTATTGTTTACATTCTCATCCTTGGAGGATAGTTGTTCGATTGCAATTGGCTACCATAACACCATAAAAGTTTTCCTGATATTCATTCTATTAAAGGAAGAACAATTTTAAATATCATAAAACACATATACAGATATAAAATATATTTAATTAACAAAGATCTTTTCATTTGTTTTAATTAACCATTTGATCAAGCACCAACTATTTTTACAAATGCATTTACTTTAAAAATTTTTATAAGTTATGCTAGAAAATTATTATATATATATCTAAAATGGTTATCAATAGCTAATGCATAATAAATTACCCTTTTTACATCAAAATTCTTTGACGCTTTGCAATTCTTAATGTGATGCAACAAAAATCACATAATAATTGCATAAGAATTATGTGATTTTTGTTGCATCACATTAAGAATTGCAAAATGTCACAGAATTTTGACCTTACTACTGATTTTCACTGTGACATTCAATTTTTTTTTACACCATTCAGTGTTGGGACAATAAGCCCTTCCTGCGTTAAAAAAATAACATTTCAAAACCCCTCATAAGAAACATTCATGCCATATTTGGTTTAATTCCATTCGGTGGATCGCTAACAGAAGACATTTGTATATATTGTCCATAGGGTCCTATGTTAGACAAATTCCATTGCTAGTGGTCATCTTGGATGATTCATTGGCTTCAAAGTAACAATAGTTAGTCAGCATAGTATAAGCAATATTCAGGCCATGCTTTTTTTCATTCCATTCAGTGATTCTCTAAAAGAAGACATTTACATGTATTGTCCATACTAAGGGTCCAATGTTCAATGAAGTCCCCTGGATGATGGATCAGCTACAAAGTAACAACAATTTGTCAAAACCCCACAAGAAACAAAATTCATAGTATTTTTGGTTTCATTCCATTCAGTTATTGTCTTAATGAAGACATTTGCATGTTTGGTCTATAGAATCATATGTTAAACAAAGTCCCCTGCAGGCAGCCATCTTGGATGATTAATCAGCTACAAAGTAACAATGCTTGGTCACCACCTCATAATGAAGTTGAACATTCATGCCATGCCTTATATCATTCCATCTTGTGGTTCTCTAAAAGAAGACATTTGTGTGTATTCCAATTGGGTCCTATGTAAAATTAAGTTCCTCTTTGGCAGCCATCTGGGGTGATGGATCGCCTTCAAATTTACAACACTTGGTCAGCACCTCATAAGGAACATTCATGCCCTGATTTGTTTCATTTAATTTTAGTGGCTCTCTAAAAGGAGACATTTGTATGTATTTCCCATAGGATCCTATTTTGTGGCCATCTTGGATCATAGATCAGCTTCAAAGAAACAACAGATTTAATAGACAACAGCTTAATAAAGAGAATGATTAGATTGCTGAATACTGATATAAATCTATTCCAAAAGTGTTGACACAAAAATTTTTTAGATGAAAACTGTTCCAAAACAACTATCAGATAACTTATTGTAAATTTATGACAAAGATAAATTTCCGCACCCAGGGGCGTACTAGTTCAGTGAAAATGGACGTCACACTAAACTCCAAAAACATATGAATGAATTAAAAGTAAAATAGTTATCAAAGGTACCAGGATTATAATTTAATACGCCAGACGCGCGTTTCGTCTACATAAGACTCATCAGTGACGCTCAGATCAAAAAAGTTAAAAAGCCAAACAAGTACAAAGTTGAAGAGCATTGAGGACCCAACAAACATACAAAACTTACAAGGGTCAGAGCCTTCTGAATTTGGACAGCCACAAAAACGTACCGATTTTAAAAATGGTTTGTGATATCTCAACCCTCCCCTGTACTTCTAGCCAATGTAGAATATCAAACACAGGTTTGTTATTATTCATGATGAAACATGTGCAATTACATACTATAGTATTAGATACACATTATAAAAAATCAAGTAACACGTGAAAGATCAATATAGTGTTAAAGATATGATAAGATATAAATATTAATATTACAATTGATTTTGTTAATTAAGTTAATTAATTGAATAAAAGCTGCTTATCAAAAATGACATTTCTGATTCATTTTTACTTTTTGCACAGGGTTTAAGAAACATACAGAGCATTTTTCTATATTAATCCCATATTTTAAATATACTATCCCACGAAACACACAGTAATATGCACAGTAAAACTCAGGTGACAAGACGTCCGAGTCGTCCGATGTTAGAATAGGTAACAAAAGAAAAAATGACAATGATTCATAAATAACAAAGGACTACTAGCAGATATTGACATGCCGGCTCCAGACCTCAATTAAACTGATTGAAAGACTATGTCTTCATCCTATGAAAATGAAGCACAATCCCTCCTTTATTTGATTAAAAAGAACCGTTTACCGGAAACACATTGATAAATTATTTCATTGAAAACATGTTGATATCGGATGACCTATGAATTTTCGATATCTAACAATGAATGATACAAATACATTAGAATAATAACGCTTTTAAGTGATTTATGTTTTATTAGTATTTTTTGTAAACGACAAATAATATGCATTTCATCTACTTGAAGATTCTATGAATTGCTGATACTAATGCAACGGAGACGTTCACTAAGAAAGTCGTGTTAGTGGAGAATAGTCAACAGCGTGTGCTATACTGTTGTTAATGAGAAAAATAGAAAAAAAATATCATTAAGCTTACCGTCTTGACATGATAAATGTAAAACAATTCAAACGAGAAAACTAACAGCCTAATTTAAGTACAGAGCAATGAAAAAAATGTAGGTTACACAGCAACAAACGACAACCGCTGAATTACATGCTGCTGGCGTTAGACATGCACTTACATAATCCGGCGAAATTAAACTCGCTTGCAGGCACCAACCCTCACCCTAACCTGGGACAGTGATGAAACAGAAAAATATGTATAAACTATAAAACAAGTTGAAGAATGTTTATCTCATCAGATGGATAGAAATATGAATACATTTATCATAAACAGAGAATGGACGTGGACCGGTCCATCCATGACAACAACAAATTACTACGTTCATATCTTAGCGTACTCGCAGTAACTGACAGGTAGTTCAAAGAATAACTTTAATAAATGATTGACATCACTGATTAAGTAAACTCACGGATACTGTTGATACAAATACATTCTGGTTATAGTTGTTTGTCGAGATCTGTGTGTGGATAAAACGACTGAAGAGTTGCACTGTATGTAAATGTAAAAAATACAAAGATCAAGGTTAACAAGTCGCGTTCAAATCTGCTTTTTGTAAAACACATCATTCATCAATCCTTTATAATCATGCCATCCAAAGAAACAATCAAGTCGTTAAATTATTATGCTTAACGTTAACTCATGTGGTGACTTGGCTCTGCGTCATGCATATATTTCGAAGCCACGTCCGGTAAAAATGGGTACTTAAAACAATATATCATTTAGAAAACGTCCCCCAAATTATGCATGTTATGAACACTTTCAACAACTTACAACAACTCTTTTGGGAATTCGTAGGCGACCATCCAATTTATCCTCATTTTCCAGTGGCAGTCAAAATTTCTCACACTTCATCCCGGTCAACTTCAATAACAAGATCTAATTATTATATGCATTATTAATTTGTACTCGTCCTGAACAAGAATGAAATATTAACCACTTAAGGCGAAATGTACGTTATTAACTACTCCATAGACTTTTTGTTTTATTATTACGTGTAGATTTTCTGTTAACATACATCAGAAAATAAGATTGAAAAGTTGGGTAAACGTTTTCGTTTTTCCTGATAAAAGCTGTTAGAAGGAGGAAAAAATTCTAAAAAATACCAAGATGAACAAACTTTGTCCAAGAGGGGTAAATTTTTTTCTCTTTCAGCATACTTATAATGTATGAATGTCCTCATACCTAGTGGGTTAGCCGGGATCACGGGAACACATGCCAAAAACTTGTTTTTGAAGGGTGTTCCCAAAAAGGCATTTCAAGCATTATACAGGCCCTGGGTGATATAAATTATGGTGAGGAGGGGGAATTCAATTTGTGTGCGTTTGTGAGACTTTCATGACATCATCCTTTTGCAATGATAGATAGTTTAAAGGAAATTAAGCAGTTTTGTGTTAATTGTCTTGAATGTCATTATAGATTGAGGTATACTTAAAGCAGCAAAAATATCAAAGAAAGAAAGATCTATAAATATTGCAAAGTGACATAAATCGTCAATTGACATTTCAATGGAGTTATTGTCCTTATAAGTATTTTTTCAAAAATCTTTTACTTTTAATTCAACTACTAGGTCAAATTAAACAAACTTGGCCTCAATCATTATAATGATATGTAGTATTATGTATTTCTCTTAATTTACATTATTTCCAAAACCTCAGTAAATACAGGTGAGTGACACAGGCTAGTTGGAACCTCTAGTTCTAAGTTCTAAGTTATGATTATCTCTGTTGGAGGTTCAGTAACAAAGGAAATTATTTTTGTGTACCCGTATTTGTTAAAAATCCACATGTACGACTTTATAAAAATAAATAAAAAATGCATCGGCATATTATCTTGGGATTTTTTTACGGCTGTGATAAGTTCAAAGAATATCCCCCATAAGAATTTTCCAAACAAAACAAATCGAAGTGTTTGCAATAACCTCCCATAACACAGATCATTCCAAGTGTTATGCCTTAGCATTGTGTACATTGTAAAGCTATAGCAATGTACAGTGTAATTATAAAGCTGTGTGTATAGTGATATGCTTTACATGCACGGTTGTAATGATATAAATGTACGGATGTTATGCTAAAGAATAATGACGGTGTAATGAGTATGTAACAATCTAGTATGGAGCTAGAAGTGTACCTAGCGCAATGTTATTTTTTAGAATGTACAAACAGATGGGTGCCCCTCCTTTCACACACACATACACACACTTAGTGTAAATATACTTCGACACTGAAGACGTGAAAATTATTTATCCTTGGTGATATTTTGTTAATTAGAATTGAAACAAACTAAGTCGACAGTAGCTAACCAATGTTCATATCTAGAATATCGACTAAAAAGAGATATTCAATGTAACAAGCTAGCATAAAGCTATGAAATAAACAAAAACATAACCAGACCAGGTGTATCAACAGGACAAAAAAGCTCATCGAAATTAATCGTACGTCCTGATTTGCCTACATTGTACGTGTCCCATCTTAACCTAAATGTCACCACAAAGCAAATTGAATTACAGATTGATTCAACTATCAAATGGAACAATATTTACATTGAGATATTTGTCTTTAACACAGGTGTATACAAAAACATTTGAAGCAGTTCTAAACTATACTGCCATAATTAAGTAGGCGTGTTGCATTTCAGACTATGATGTAGTTTCACATGTTCTGATTACAATACACTCATACAAAACAAATGTGTTATCAAAGATAAAATTATAACGTAAATCTTTATTCGTAAGTGTTTTTAAATCCACATACATAACAACTGTGTTTAGATATGACTATGTATTATAACTATTTTACTGCCTTCGTTTTAGCTAATTAGAAAACACATGATATTTTAAGGTCTCACCGACAAGGAATTGAACACTGAACCAAGTGACAAACATCTAGTTAGACTGGGAAGTCAGATTGGAATGGATTCTTTTAGAGAATTCTGTATTTACTTTGGCATGGAACAAAAGGATTTGGAGAATACTATTTCCACATATGATGGTCATAGTTCAGAGGGTAAATGTCGATGGCACTAAAACAATGGAAGATGTCTCAGTTAGGAAACCTGAAAGATCCTACTTTGAAAGATCTTTCTGGTGCCTTGGAAAAAGCAAACATAGATAGTCACCTCATATGTCAGGTATATAGTTTATATGCATAATACATTTTTATTTCGGTATAACCATTTTTGCAGATATATAAGCTATAAATTGAGAAACAAATGTACAAATAATGACAAATGACTAAAAAAAGTGTTTGCTTTCGTGTGACACATTGTATTTCAATTTTAGAATAATGATCAATCTTTCCAAAATACCTCATCTATATACGTTTTATGCATTACTTGATTCTAGATATGTTATGTATAAGTCTGTTTCAATACGATATTATTCATTGAAGTTTACATGCAAAGTTTTATTAAGGACATAATAAAAAAAATATTTATTAATAGTTAGACTGAACAAAAAAACTTATTATTTTGCAATTGAATGTCTTTTAGTGGAGGCAAAGTGCTCAATTCAAACCAAAATAAGCATTTAACTGATTTGAAAAAAACACATATGAATATAGATTTGTTCGAAAAGCAAGTGTATAAAGAGTTGTTTAAGTAAAGCCAAACATTGTCCTATGTTAATTGTTCAACAAGGCAATGTTTCATGACCATGTATCATGCAATGTTGTCCTTATCTATGAAAAATATCCAAAGAAGGACAAAGAAGGACAATTTTCCATTGTGAGATTGTGTCTGTATAAAGACAATATTTCACAGATGCATACTATCAAATGTTGTCCTGTTAAAGGGAGGTAATGTTTTGTGTGTATGACACAATATTTCTCAGACAGATTGTCATTAAAGTTTGTCACATGAACGGGATGTTATTAACATATATCGTGTTGGATGATGATATCATTAAAGTGTTTTATTTGATTGATAATAACAAGTAAACACAAATTAATAAATAGATACAGGAATAAACAGCAATATTGTTTTATCATCATGTATGGCAAGGAATACAAAAAAAGTTATCACAAAAATACAGAACTCCGCGAAAAAAGAAAGTCCCGAATTAAATGGCAAAATCAAAAGCTCAAACACATCAAATGAATTGATAACAATTTTCATATTCCTGACGTGGTACAGGCATTTTCGTATTGTAACGTGACCGAGGGGAGGTCAACACCAATACAGACGGACGGACATAGCCATATATGGCACGACAATATATCCTGTGGTAAATTCCCAGTAACTAAATAATACGGTATATATATATATACAAGTTTATTAACAAATACACATTACTCCAGACTTATTGACAAAGTTAGCTTCAAAGTTTAAACATATAAACTTTAAAAAAAAGTCCTCCAGAATCTTTACTGATTCAAGACTTAAGGAATACACATCCTTTCAGTATCACAGCTGATACACAATCTCCCAGTATCTTGACCAACTGACCTTTATCATAGAGTTTAATTACTTCATTTCTAGACAAACAAATAGGCATAACTAATTTTATTACCCTACACACCAAGACATCGTTTCTGGTGTTAATCACATCTGACATTTCAACTTTAACTGCAGAAAATAAAACTAGCCACTTGTCAAATTAGCCTTGCGTCATTAATTTTCTCTGTAAACAAATAAAATGTTATAAAGCCAAATTAACTAGAGGTCAATATTTACAAAACATTAAAATATTACAGTATGTAAAAAATGGTGGATTAAATCTGTTTTAAAGCTAGCTAAACCTCTCACTTGTATGACAGTCACATCAAATTCCATGATATTGACAATAGTGTGTGAACCAAAACAAATACATACAATAGGCAAAAATGTTACAAATAGGAGTACAGCAGTCAACATTGTGATAAAATCTTAATTTCAAACACTTTTCGATTATCTCAGTCATCAATTTGTTCAAGAATTTATTCTAAAAATCTAAAAAGAGTTTTCAGAAGAAAGGGTAATTTAATTTTTTTTACAAATAATGAAATTTATTTCAAATGTTTTGACAAGAAAAACAAATGATGTTAAAAGAAAAACTTGAAAGAGTAACGTACAAAATAATTTCAGTGGTGTAAATTTTAAAATGTGCATGCTGCATGTTTGTATACTGTTTTTAATTTTGTAATAATTTGATAAAGAAATGTTAAATGGGCAATATGTCATAGTGAACATATTGTCATCCACGGAATACTGTCGTCGGACAAAATGTCATATAAAATATTGTCCTTTGACAATATTTGTAGTGACATATTTTAATGAAGCTTTAAGTATAAAACCATATTATGGTATTATTTAAAGTACACAATTCATATTGATACAATAAAAAATGATTTACTGCCATTTAGTCAGTCTGCTTTCCGTGCAATTAGATAATTGTTATTTGTATATATCAGACTGAGAACTGTTTAACAGTCAGAATATGTGAATCCAACTTAAACTCTTCCATTTTGAGAGAACTTTGCATCTGCAAGTACTCTTTGTGTACTTTCCTTACGATTTTGACGTTTTTGAGGTCAGTACAAAGATCAATGACAAATTAATGTTGACTTTAAAGACCTCTTAACAAAAGGCCGGTTTAAATCACCTAGCTCTTCTGGCTCGGGATCTTGACGTCACTTTTGTACTGAAGATTGTTAATATCAATATTTTATTTATTTATGGTGGAGTTAAAGAAGTAATTACAACTTATCTCAATATGCTGCCTTGTAGCGCCATTAACCAGCTCTTTTTTCAAAATCTACAAGGGTGTCTTTTACGTGCAAGAGATATTGCTCTCTCTCTCTTTACATGAATTAGCAATGTATCGTCCCTTCGGAGGGACTATCATCGTTTCTCATTACCATACTCGCAAATGGTGTCAAGGAAGAGCCGAACATTTCAGTGGTTGTAGTCCGATAAATATGTTTTAACTAATATCAATATTCACTTTTCATTGAACGTTACTATTAATTAACTACAATTGAGTCAAACTGTTGGTCAATTTACTGCTATCTTAAGTTGCTCCAATGATTCTAAGTCCAATTAATTAGAATTGTACAACTGTTCAAATGCATTCAATCTTTACGGTAACAAAACTACATTACCAAGGTTTTACGCCTTCGTTGGTGCTTAAGGTTAAAATAAGAGTCAATGAACAATCCGGTACAATAAGTGCAATGTGCCTACTTATGTTATCACTTGATCATGTAGAAAATACATGCTAAAGGAGTAGCAAGATGGTTGTCGCATTAGGATCTAGATCTGTTATTCTTTCGAAACACCTGAAATCAACCTTTGTATTGGTGTCGTTCAGGCTGTTTTGAACTGTGTAGTATTTTATTGACATGTTGAAAATATTGTCGATACTTGTTTTGCGGTTTTCTTTGTAAATAAACTCATCATAGATACCAGGATTAAATTTTGTGTTTACGCCAGACGCGCTTTTCGTCTACAAAAGACTCATAAGTGACGCTCGAATCCAAAAAGTTAAAAGGCCAAACAAATTACGAAGTTAAAGAGCATTGAGGACCAAAGTTCTTAAAAGTTTTGCCAAATACAGCTAAGATAATCTATTCCTGAGATAGAAAAGCCTTAGTATTTCAAAAATTCAACAATTTTGTAAACAGTTGATTTATAAATATGACCATATCAATGATAATTCATGTCAGCAACATAAACATTCATTTCAACTACCCTAACATACTTTACTCAATAAAGCGTATATATAACTATATTCTTGATATCTGAATTTCTCGAAGTAATATGAATACTTATGATCATGAAAACGGA